>QANZ01004226.1:201553-250495 GCA_003254925.1 Chamaecrista fasciculata
AAAAAAAAATGATGAGAAATGATAGATGGAGAGAGAAAATTATAAGTGTAATAAATGAGGGTATGTAAAATTACTATTTTGTCTAATTCTTTTTTTTGTATTTGTATTAAAGTATAGGTAATTATAGGTGTATAAGTAGGGATAGATTAGTAATTGTAAGAGAAAATGAGATGATGTTGTGAATGAGATGATGATGTAAATGAGATGAGATGAGATGAAGGTTCCAATAAAGACCAATCCAGTACTGTTCATCCAATCCTAGGATGAGATGATGATTGAATGAGATGGGATTAGGATTATTGGCTCCCCAAACAGACCCTAAATTAGTCTAACACTCTAACTCATAATCAGGAAAAGTGAGTTTGGCCCTGCTGCAAGTATCCTATTCGCTGGGTCAGGTTAAATGTTTTCTTTCTCACATACAACAAATCAAAAAGAAAAATTTGGCATCAACAAAAACAATAACAAGCCAAAGCATGACATGTGCAAGTCATTAATATTTGTTACATACCAGATATGGAAGCTTGAAGATAGTCTGTCTCCACTTCATCATTAAATGCTGATGCAGAGGCCACTACACAGAAAACAAATTCATGTTATCATCAAATAGTATGAGGTAAGAAGTAAGAAAATAAAAAAACAGAAGAACAATGAAAAGCTGCATATAGATATTACTTTTTAGCTCGCATTCTACAATAAAGCCAAAAAGATTGGCTGCAGCTTCTATCCCTTCTGATGGAAGCAGAGCATCCCCAGTGACAGCATTAGTTGGCTGAATTTGAATTATAATTAACTTTTAGTTTGACGTCCAGAACTAAAAAAGCTTATGAACTGTGACTTTGCATTGAACAAAACTACTGCTTTCTATAGTTCGCAAAATGTAAGGCTTTCATACATTGATTGCTAGAAATAATATCAACCTAAAAGTTAACCAAATAACTGACCATTACATTTGCATTGCACCAATGCAGAGAAGCATTAATGAAGAAACATATAATATATAAAACATAAAATTACAAATAATACATATTATGGATACCATGAGAAGGGCAGTCCAAGTATCCAATAAGATATCACGTGCTTGCCAGCTCCAAGTCTCCTCTTCGGGGTTGTTAGTCATGAGAACTTTAATTACTTCAGACATCAACATTGACAAAAAGGTAAGAGTGCTGAAGGGCCTAAATTATCAAAGAAAAAAGTTTACTCAGGTAAATTGAACTCTCAAAGGGATAAATACTGAGAAGAAAACTACAATTACCATAACACTAACCTTATGGATTTTAAAAGGTTATTGAACACAGAAGGGGTTGTTACAGTTGCAATGGCCAAAAATGCACGACAACCATCAAGCATCTCACTGAATGAAACCAGATGAATTTGAGGGTATATTTTAATAATAACTTTAGTATTGATAATTAATTGTAATAATGATATGGTGAGGACTGTCTGTGTGAATGCGAGCACATGCTTGCATTTCACGGGTATAGGGATCCCAATGATGATTATGGAGCCAATACCTTTCACTTTTCCCATCTTCAATTGCTTGGGAGACAGTATCAGGAGGATCTACCCACTCTATTATCCTAGACAAAAGTTGCAGAAGATGCTGCTCATGCATTCTCCCATCATCTAGATCATGGTATCAACACAAAAAATTAGACAGAGAATCCCCACAGATTGGAATCAATGGGAGATAGGACATAGTACAGAGAAATGAGTCAGAGACTTATCAAGGATCTCTATTATTTGACACAAGCGTTCAATTATTTGACTTCAATGTTTTGTATCGAAAATTTCAGTTTTAAGACCTGAAAATATAGTCCTAAAACAATCCAATCTTTATTTTAATAAACGAGAAATAAAATCCTAAAATCTATGAATTTTATAATATACAAGATAATTCTTAGATAGCATAGTGTGTGAAAGAACAAACTAGTTTAACCTTAATAGTGACAAGGATTATCAGACAATCATTTGAAGTTTTGAACTACAAAGTCCAGAATGTTTAAGTGATTTGATATCACTAGACAGAACCATAAAATATTTACCAGCTAAATGATCTTCTTTTAATAAATAAACAAAAATAGTGAGGAATAAAACACATACCAAATACATTTCCCGTCAAAGAGCAAAATTGTATGATTAGCTTTCTGGCTGAGACAGCAAGAGGGCAGTCGGGCCAATGGCCTTGAAATGAAAATTTCTGCCTCCATGCTGCATATAAGCTCAAAAGCCATCCAACATGACCACTTAATACTAAAACATCACGCCAGGCTGGACCAGGCTGCAAACAGCAAAAGAAAAAGATGAAATATCATTGGTAGGGGATAGTAATAAAAACAGGATGTCTGATGCCTAATGAGCTGGAGTCATCATTATCATTCACTTTATCTACATTTTGATAAACAACTTATTACCTGCACCAGGCTACATTCAGACCTTCTTGGAGAATCCCCATCGGGCCTAACTCCAGCAGAGAAGACATTTAGACTGGTGGTTGTCCCACCAGCATTGCAACGAAAATCCCAATTCAGGATTTGAAGCATAAGATGCAGCGAAGCAGCACAAACTTTAACCTCAGGAACAACTGAGTTAGAATCGACAATCCTATTTGTGACTTTTGAAGCAGCTTCTTGTGCCCAATGGTAGAACGTCTATTATCAAGGCGATATAAGAAGAGAAAATTAAAGGTGGGTAAACCGAAAGGTCACAGTATGAAGCACACGTAAGGCCAGAATGGTGCTGTACCTGTACTGGGTACATTGAGTATTATGAAATATGTATTTCATATGAATCTTTTGCAGTTTTTATCTAATTCTATTTTAGCTACATTAACTTTAATTTTATTGTATTGATGAACAAAAAACTAGTACTTTCAAAAGGGAGATCAGATGAAAATGTTTTATGGTCTGATATTCAAATAAATACTGCCAAACCCATACCCTAAATTTTTTTAAAAAATTCATACTCCATACCCATTTCAGTACCTGTACCCATACCAATGCAACACAGGTCATCTCACACAAAAAGAAGTCCAAGCAAAAATAAACACCATTCTCAAAGGAAATCTCCAATTAATTGAAATTAAATCTGACTCTGAAATGTAATAGTAAAAAAACAGAAATTCAAAGGACCTTTAGATAGTCTAGCTCAAGCGACCTCCTACACTGCTCATGGAATTCCCTCGGAAGACCCATAACACTTGAAGTAGATGGAGAAAATTCAGATACCTTTAAACACAAGGAAAACATTTATAACAAAACCAAAACAAAAACTGGTAATCAAAGCAGTAAAAGACAATAACTAAAATTTCAAGTGATACAATAAAGTTTAATGTACCAATGATTCCAGGAAGCGGATTCCAGCAAACTGCACGTCTACACCATGAATACCCCCAATAGCCTGGTTCATCTGTAGTGTGTGAAACTCTTAGAAATGCATGAAAAGGGGAAACTAGAGTTCGAAGTAAAATTCTGAAATAAGATGTTAAACAAAAACTGTGAGAGAAAGAAATAATATCAAAACTAGATACAATGAAGCAGAACACAAACTATAGATAATTTGGGCAGGACGAACACATAGAGCTCTGAAACTAATAGGAACTTGGGTACTATAGTATGCCCGAGTCTCAAACCGAGTAGAATGAAATGCTCGGTAGAGTATTTAAGTGTCTTTGTTCTCCTCCTTTAATAACTAGCTTTTGAAGGAAGGATCCCCAAAGTCACTCAATTCTGACCAATTGGTATTAAAGTTTGATTGTCGACGACACGAAGAGGGCTACCTGCAAAAGATTCTGATCTAATAATGGTTTTGATGGGTAGGAAGCCGAGTGAAGTGAGTCGTAGAGTGAAATGTAGCTGTCAGGACAATGGCTAGAGGGAGTGCTACGATAGGGACTTGGGTATTATGAGATGGCCAAGTCTCACATCGCGTAGAATGGGATACTCAGAACACTAAAGCGCCTTGATTCTCCACCTTCAACAGCTAGCTTTTAAGGGAGGGCTCTCCAAGGTCACTTGGCTCAGTGAGAAACTAAAGACAGTTGCTGAATATTTTGGATCAGAGGCAATCACATTTCAAATAATCCAGTGAAAGCAGTCCTAAACCAATCCAACCAACAAAATAAATTTACAAGGACAACAAGCTTAATTATTCTAGCAGTTCAGTGCAAATGTGTAATCAATTCCACATCAGAGCTGAAATGTCCTTGTACACATTTCATATTTAATGTCATAACCAAAGTTCAACATTTTGAGATCATAAATACAAGAATGAGAAGAAGTAAACAAACTTGACATGTCAAGATAGTTATAATACTGATAGCAAAACTGAAGGGAAAGAAAGATACTGGTACCTGATAAAAGAATGTCTCCTTTTCTGCAGCTGTAAAATCAAGCCTACACAGAGAAATCAGAAATTACTAGCCAAATTAAGTTTAAGGCTATTATAACTGCAACCTCCAACGTTGACCAATTCTTATCTGCAAAGTATAATAATCTATCCCCTTTTGGCAAATTAAAATAAACAAATCTTGCTAAAATTCATAAACCATGAGGCAAAAGTAGATCAACCACACTAACCAGTTTCATTTGAAGAAGTCCAACTCAAAATATTTCCCCAAAAGAATTTACTATGCGTAACTAAGTTTTTGCTTCTTCAATGATGTTATATAATATATTTTGCACGGGCTCCGTCCCCCAGCAACTATTGCATTTAATTTAAAGCAACACATCAATTTATTGAATAAGAGAGAGAAAATGCACCACTTGGTACTTACCAACCCCTTTTCATCAACTGAGCAGCCACAGAAGAAACCTTTGCTTGGACATAGCCATCAGGTGAGCTAGCATGTTGCAGGCAATAGCATATACAAAAACTGCAAGTGATATGTATTAAAACAAGAATAAGCAATATCATGTCAAACAGCAGCATGATTGAGTCTATAAGAGAAGAGTCCTAGTAAAAGGCAAAGCGATATAATATAAAGATTTGACTCCCAGCTCTTAAGACAAGGACTTATGAACATGTATACGGGTATGAGGACTTGAGAAAATAAATCTAGACGACTTCCTCAGTTTTAGTATAAAGGACAAAGTTACAAGCATCAAATGTTATTAAGTGACTACGCAGTTTAGTTTTACATTGGTATACCAAAATATCAAAATCAGCCTGACATTATGTCTACACCCTCCCCCCTCCCCCAAATACCCAAGCTTTTATTTCCAGAAAGAAAGGGAGGTCAGAAGAACAAGAAAAGGAAAAAAAAAAATAGACAGTAGATAGAAGCTCTAGGTAAAATGCAAAGGTTTAACAAAACCTTATCAAGCCTCTCTTGTCATCAGCAGTAAGAACAGCCCATTCTCTAATAGCTGCTTCTCGGATAGCTGCAGCTGCTTGGAACCTTGCATTTGCTACCTGGGAATTTTCTGCAGAAACAAAATCAGTACAGTACATGCACTAAACCAAATACATGCTTAACATGTTCGTTAAGGAATAAACTTAAAATCCAATCTTAACAAGGCCTAATACAGAAACTGCCCCCTTCTTTTTGTGTTGAAGGGGAAGGGGAGGAGACCAGGTGAGAAACACACACAACCTATATGTCGCCTGGTTTAGACATAAAATAGACTTTTGTAATCCATGTAAACTTTATATTTATAAGGCTTTCCCCGTCAATGATAAGTGAATTTTGTTTAACACACCAGCACCACAATTGAACTACGCAATAGTTGACATTTTCTTTGCTATATAAAATATGCACTAACCAAGAATGAATTGACAAGTTTTATACGGCTGAGGTGACATGCCAAGTGACAATATAGTTGCCTCAGATGCTGCTGGATTGATATGCATCTGCAAAAAGATACGTAACATTAATGAGTTCATGCATTGAACGAAATCCTTGAAGAAAGCCAGAAACTCAGTTCATTCATTATGATTTCATAGATTCAAAGTAGGAAGTATTAATGAAATTTGAGTTTGATACATAACGTTTACTTATGATTTTCCTATTCGCCAATAGAGGGAGAGAGAGACGAGGAAAGTGAGGAAGAAAGATGTTACAATATACAGTTAAAATCGCAAAAATATACATTGCAGAAATTTTGGCGTTTTAATGATAAAATAACAAGGAATCAGAGTACAACTATAAAATTCCAATCCTCTAGCTTCCCATTCTATTCTACAAAGCATCAAAGGAGAAAGGGAGGAACAGGCCGGATAGACAAAATGTTTCTGGAATGTCAGAACTACAATACTCTGAAACAAGTAAAACATCCCTGTCTAGACTTGACTCCACAGCAAGAAACTAAATGTGAGACAAATATTTTCGGAATTTCAGAATTGCGATTCACATTCTATCAAACGGTTTCACATCCACATAGCAACAAGTTCCCAATTATTTTGCTTTCAACGCTTCGTCTCTTCCGCCCTTACTTAAGAAGGAAGGCAAATTTCCAAAACCACCCGAGCAACCAATAACATCAAGCAAGTTTAGCAGAAAATTCATCGGAACCTGAATGGAAGAGCAAGCAAGTTCGATGGCATGCATGGTAGACTGAAGGTGAGCCAAATCGGTATCTCCACCACCTCCTGAAGCAAACCCTTGCATCTTGGCACACTAATTCTGAGAAATTCAAGAGGAACGATTAAAATTACCAATCTGGCTTCAGTTAGTTATACAGTCTATTTTTTAAACATTGATCAAAAGATCGTGACGGAACGGAAACCCTACGTTGATAAATCCGAAATTGAGATTTGGAAGGTGAGAGTAGGGTATTGAGTATTGAGCAACGGAAGCGATGTAATCTAATGAAGCAAATGAAGAAGTTGGAGTCCAAAAAGAGTAGGAATTAGAAAATGAATGAGGAAATGGTGTTTCGTTGTTATGCAGGTGTAAACTGTAATAGCCTGCACAGTGCACTACAGTGAGAGAGATGAGTGTGGCTCCGGCTAGTGGACTACACAGTAGATATATCATAATATACCTATTATTACTAACTTGGGCTGGTGAAGGCTGAAGGCCATATTTGTTCTGCGCTCGGGCCGTACCCGTAGGCGAAGCGTCTGTAATCTGTATAATGTATATCTTTTGCTTGCGCACAAAATGGTACAACACACCCAAAAAAAAAAACGGAAACAGACAATTATTGTATAATTTGTATTTGTATTTCCAACAATTACAGAATATATTATTAAAATTTTTCAAAAAAATATTTGGTGCAATGGTAAGCCGCCAGCTCCACTGCAAGGGTCTGTTTGGTAGCAAAATGACGAGGAAAAGGAAAGTGTTTTACGATGTAAAATGATAAGGGAATAAAAATTTAAAATGTTTGGTATAAAAGTTATGAGAGGAAAAGTAAAATAGATATAAAAGAAAAATGACTAAAATGCCCTTTCCACAGTCCACCGCCATCCATCGCCGTCCGCCGCCGTCCACCACCGTCTGCCGTCCACCGCCGCTGGATGAAGATGATAGACATGGGAGAGGGGCAATTTGGTATTTTCATATTTTTTCCCTAAATAATCAGTCTTTACATCAGATTTGTGATGTAAAAATTTGGGCACTATTCATTGTAATCCCTTTTAAAATGTAATCCCTTTTATAAGGCTTAAAAAACCCTACCAAACAAAAGAAATTCTTCCTACGAAAAAAACAAGAGAAATTCTTGAATTTTGTATCTTTACTTTACATACCTCAACTTTACTCTATACCAAACGGAGCCCAAGTTAAAGTATTTAGATTTGAGCCCTAAAGTTGATATTGTTAGGAGAGTTTTAAATGTTCGCTCCTGACCTAAGTGTGTTTAGTCTTTACTTAAATCGTTATACAAATAGATGTAAAAAACCTATAATGTACCAAAATAAAAAAAATAATAATTTAGGACCAAAATAAAACATTTTATCAATATTTAAGACTAATATAAATATTTTGAAATTGGTCCTGACATACCACGGGCTGACATCCCACCTGAGTGATCATTCATAGCTAGATCGCCCATTTTCCCATCATCCTAATGGGCACCCACATCCCAACAGTCACAATATCATAGTCAACATAATATCTCGAGATTCACAGACCCGTCACTCACTCTCTGAATCGACTTCCCTTGAAGTCTCTCTCTAAATACCTCTCTGAATACTCAAGAAAAAATTAGGTACTCATTTATCTCTAAACGCTGGAGTCTCTTTTGCACGACCACCCCTTTGGCATTTCAAACGGAATGTTCAACCAATCAGCCTCAGCAGCTTTCCCGACGAACTAAGGTAAGGGTCCAAGTCCTATCTTCGTTTATTAGGTCTTAAACCTACTTTTGAGATCTTATTTGATCTTATTTACTAACAATTTCAATTGAAAAAAAAAAAAAGAACTCTTAAAGAGTTAACACACCATTTCAAACTCGTCACATTTAGACATGGAAAAAATGATAAATTTTGTTTATTTGACTATAAAACAAGTTACCAACTTTTTAAAGTTGATTTGACCTCTTTTATTTATGACCTTAAAGTATTTGTCACAAAAATATTCAAGATCAATATGAGATAAATATTCAAGATCAATATGAGATAAATGAGACGTAAGGGACTATTTTGAAATCTATCCCATACATAAGGAATCAATTTGATGTTTTTAAAACGAAAATATACATTATTACCATCACAAAATTTTTGGAATTGCATGGTTTAATTATTTTCGGAAATTTTTTTTGCATTTAGCCACCACCATTCAAACAGAGACGAGAAAGCGTGGAAGAATTGTTGACTGTAATTTCAAGATGCTCAGCAGTGATAACTGATAACTGGATACCGAAGACCGTATTTTCATTGTCATTCTTCAATCTTCATACGCCGCTCGAAGTAGCACGTGTCAACTATTGGGGCTATCCTACGATTTTTTTTTTTTTCTGGTTATATTTGTTATTGGAACCCAAAAAAAAAAATCTCTCTTCCACTACTTGCATTCTTGCAAGACCATTCCTTCTTTAGCCTTCCAAACTTGCTTGGATCTCTGCACTTAATTTCCCCCATTTTTTTTTTCTCTCACCCATGTTCACTTTCAATACATTTCTCCCATATCACTCTCACTGTCCCGTTTGTCCAATATAATTTGTTAATTAATTCGATACCAGAAAGATCTAGGGTTCCTGATAAATCCGCAGCTCCCAATCTGACTATCTTAAGCGCATTTCTCCCTTTTCGTTTTAGAATCTGATTGATATATGAGGTCTCGATTCAAAGGCATTGAAATTTAACTTGCTCAACTCTTGAAAATAATCAATGATTTCGGCGTGATCTATTGATTTGGTTTGTGAATGAGAGATTGGAATTGGTTTGGATGAACATGGAAGTCGTTAGTGATGTGGCGTCGTTGGACGTCGAACTGTTGCAGCTCCCGGAGTTGTCTGCTCTATCCCTCAAGTCCAACCTAAATTTTGTCGAGAAGCTCTTCGACCAGTGGCTGTCGCTTCCCGAAAGCAATCGAGTGGTAGGCTTCATTCAATAATCCTGATATCAGTATATTGTGCCATTGTGTATTTCAAGAGTCTACGTAGCTTACTTTTTGTCTGAGTTAGAATTTTGCTTGGTACTTTTATTTGTACACGAACCACGCATCTTTGTGTATGAAGAACAAGGTAACGTGGATCCAACTGGATACTAGAAGGGGAAAAGTATAGCTGTCGGTTGCCAGATTTCGTTAATTTAGATAACAGTGGTGGAATCCTGTAGGTTGGTGAGAAGATACACCATTCTAAGTTTCTAACATTGTGTTTGAATACCAAAGACATCGCCAAAAGAGAGAAGTGCAGCCAGTTTAACTTCAATATATATATATATATATATATATATTTTGCATTGCACACGCCTGCCTCATAAGGGATATGACTTTTCGATTATTCCCATCTGCTTCTGTTTTCGCCATAAAGGAGTAATTGATTTCATTTGTAATCTCTCCCCCCAAAGTAGAAACGTCCACAGTTACTACTTAGTGCGGTATACTCCAAAATCATGCAAATGAACGGAATGTGAAATGTTGTGAACAAAGAGATACGTTTTTGTTTGGTTTTTTTTCCCCCCTCTCCCGCTGAACAATCTACAAAGTAGATGTTTTCGTGATTTTGTTCTCATGTGTCACTCCTTCATACGTGTAGATATCATCTTTGCTCAATGAGGCAAAGTCTGGTGCTCCCTTAAATGTTCCTGGCAGTTGCTCTAGTCCAAATGCTGCAAACAATTCTTTGCCCTCCATGTTTCCTGCAGGAACTGCGCCTCCCCTCTCACCAAGAAGTACATCGGGTTCCCCTCGCATGGTGAAACATAGGGTTGGCCCTTCTAATTTAAGTTCTCCTCTGAAAGTTGTTAGTGAGCCAGTCAAAGAATTGATACCTCAGGTAAGGCAAGCCTGATGTATTTTCTAACACATTCCATGTGGATACCTCCATGTGTTCTTTCTTCTAGTCTTATTATTATGATCTTGTTTTTAGGTTTAATGCTACGTTCATTGTATTTATATAAACAAACTTACATGCTTGCAGTTCTACTTTCAACATGGGCGTCCACCTCCAAACGATCTGAAAGAGCAATGCTTGTTCAGAGCTGATCAGTTATTCTATGGTCACTTAGATGGGCTGCAGATGCATGGTGAGTAATCATAAATATATATAGGTCGCTTGAAGGACTAGTTTTAATGAAACTTGTAGAAAAAAAAATATTTTTAATCAAGTGTTAAATTTAAGCTCTGTAAAAATTACTTCTCCTTCCCTGAGCTTGTCTCTTTTTCAGATGCCATTAAGAGTTGTAACAACCAGTTCTGAAAATTCTGTTTTACTTGTTTCTTTGGTATGTCAGAATTCAAATTAGTCACCAAGGAAGTCTGCAAGCTGCCATCTTTCTTTTCAGCATCTCTTTTCAGAAAGATTGATATCAATGAAACTGGTTTTGTGACAAGGTGTGTACTTCATTTTTCCTGGAACAACTTCTGTTCTTTCTTTTGTGCCATCAATTGTGGTCCTTGCTTTCAACTGTCTGGACAAGATTATCATCTAGGTTCTGGAGTAGCTTAAAAATGATATCTGTTTCATCGTTTGGTTTAACTGAAAATCCAACCATTCGATTGGCTTGCTATCCACGTTGCCTACACCCCCTCTTTTTTCTTTCCTTTTCTTTTCTATTGAAATTTCTCTTGACAACCTGATTTAAGAAGTTGGAAACCATCATGTGTGTTATGTTATGATGCTTATTAATTTCTTAGTCTGTGGCTTCATAAGTATCACGTTGTCTTGTATAGACTTGTTATCTCATTCCCCCCACTCCAAGCACATGTGCCTTTTCCTGTTTGGAACGCCTAAATATGTGGGATTCGTTTGAATTGATTCAACTGAATGCTTCATTTTCAACTGTAGTTTGAAAAATCCAATTTAGACATGAATTTAATTCTTTTAAGGTTTTGATGATTGCATCTCTATCAAATCTGCTGAATTTCAGGCTCTAGAATTCATTGTAATAAATAGAACTCTATCAGATTACACTTTGTTTTCATTATTTTTTAAAAACAAAACTGAAACAAACCTGCATTAGAAGTTTAGTGTTGGATAGCCGTCCTTTTTTTTTTTTTCAATTGTGAGGCAAACTAGGCATATTTGGAGTAGACTGTTTGACCTTTCCTATGAGTTCAGTTCTTCCAATTGACCTGGGGACTTTTCTATCCATTAAGTTTGCTGACTTTGAGAGGGATAAGAGTTTAAGGTTCTTTGGTAATTTGCTGTTTTTGCAAGTTTGTGGTGTATTCAGCTAGAGTAGAATTCAAGAGTTTTTAATAATAAATTCCTCCCGCCTTCATCTTCTTTGACAGAGGATATTTTGTATTTCCTCTTTGTGGGCCTCTTCCAATGGTGTTTTTAAAGGAGTTTTTCTTATGAATTGCCAAAGGAATTAGAAAGCCTTGTTGAGTTAGATTCTTTCTCTTGTTTTTTTATATTCCTTGTAGAGATGTCAAATAAGTGTTCATCATTGATAGACTATTTGTAGTGGTACACATGTTCCTTATCTGAATATGTACCATCCAAGGCCAACGGGAGAACCGAACTGAGCACCACAGAAAAGGGGGCTTATTCAGTGC
The DNA here is from genome assembly GCA_003254925.1 of Chamaecrista fasciculata. Taxonomy (NCBI): domain Eukaryota; kingdom Viridiplantae; phylum Streptophyta; class Magnoliopsida; order Fabales; family Fabaceae; genus Chamaecrista; species Chamaecrista fasciculata. The sequence goes on from QANZ01004226.1 coordinate 213,669, forward strand.
ATTAATTGGCTGAGTAGGTTTATATTGTTCTTGTTGCTAAAAAGAAGTCATCCTAGCTTTAAAAGTTTCCTTTATGAAATGTTGTGCTATGGACCTAAGTACATTACATGCTTACCTGCGTGTGTTTTCTCTTTACTTTTTGTTTGTTGTGATTGAGAGTGGTGTCTACGCTCTACCGTTACCATTATATTTTTCCTCTCACAGTCCTCTATATGCTTCACCACTAAAAATTAGCATACTTCTCTCCGTATTTTTTTTTGCCACCCAATCTATCATATGTTTTAAAACCCCTCTACAATTTAATCTTCTTTTGATTCACTTTGTTTGCACTTTAAGGCTGTAGTCAATACTGGTTGAAAGTTGTTGGTACCTACCTGTAATAATTATTTGATAATAGTATACTACTCATGCTCAAAGCCTTATTTTGATTAAACTGTAGGGATGCATTTGTTGATTATTGGATTAATGGGAACTTGTTGACAATGGATATGGCAACTCAAATATACACGATTTTAAAGAAACCAGATCTCAAGTACCTTACACAGGTTTTTTGTCTTCCATTTCTTTTTTTCTGCTTTTCATTTGGTTTAATTTAACTATCTTTTGTATTATTCAAATCCAGGAGATTGTAGGAGAGTTTTGTTTTATTCTCCCAGGGGGTTTTATTTATTTTCATGGCTTATGAATTACAGTAATATCCATATTTCTTATTTGAGAACAGTACTTTACTTAATGTCAGGATGATTTTAAACCTATACTACGGGAACTTTTGGCAACTCATCCAGGGCTGGAGTTCCTGCAGGGTACACCTGAGTTTCAAGAGAGATATGGTTTGTCTTTACTCTTGACCAGAAAGTTGTATTGAGATTTTAGAGGCTCATGTAACTATGAATATCATCAAATGATTTTTGGTTCCTCTAAATTTTTTATTTGCAATATGAAATGTGTATGATGATTATTGATTGTGGATATTCTTAGGAGGCCTATGAAGCCCCAATAATGCTCAGCTGAAACTAATCTCACCGTATAGCCTACCACTTTAGTTTCATTTATTCCATTAGGGTGACTTCCCTTTGCCCCATAGTTGCGACAGGTAGGCATGCCTTACAACAAATAGGATGGGCATCGAGCCTCTTTCCATTTCTTTTAATTGTTTTTTTATTTAAGTTGTGAATTACTGGCCAACAAAAATAATTATGTAACGAGTATCTAATGTATGTCTTTTATTATGTCTATACTTTTTTTTTTACTTGTACTATTAAGTTCTATTCCATTACATGATATTTGTTTGTTGAAATTATCTCTTCATGTCTCAGTTACCGGATGAACTAGTTAAAAATTTTCCTTTGAAGTGGATTTTTAATGTCTAGGCACATATGGTTTTTGGTGCTAGGATATTCTTCAACAGGTGCAATATTTTTAACTTGTCTTTCCTATGGCCCAGCTGAGACTGTAATATTCAGAATATATTACTACATAAATAGATCTGGGAATGGTCATCTGACCCTCAGGGAGCTGAAGCGAGGAAACATAATTGATGCAATGCAGCATGCTGATGAAGAAGAAGACATCAACAAGGTTTTGAGGTAGATCTGTCGTGTGAAAATGTCATGCAGTTAACTTCATCCAAAACAGCTTTTTACCCTATTAATATTTAAAAGCAACTTCTATTTTACCTAATCATTTATCCTATTAAAATGCATCAATATGTTTTACCCTTTTAAAAACTCTTGCCCAGGTACTTCTCCTATGAGCATTTTTATGTGATATACTGCAAATTTTGGGAGCTGGATACAGATCATGATTTTTTTATAGACAAGGAGAATCTTATCAGATATGGTAACAATGCACTTACATATCGCATCGTTGATAGAATATTCTCTCAGGTTTGTATGTATTACATATTGCATTTACCTTGAAAATAAACTGCTACAGTTCAGGGACAACCCCTGCCTTATTTAAATTATGTGATTCTGAGATGCTTCAGTTATCTCAGGTCCCCAGAAAGTTTACCAGTAAGGTAGAGGGAAAGATGGGATATGAAGATTTTGTTTACTTTATACTGTCAGAAGAGGATAAATCATCTGAACCCAGTCTTGAGTATTGGTATGTTTTCTTTTTAAATTACGTCAGTGTGTCACTTATTAGCTTTTTTTTATCTAAAATGTCATTGTTTAGTTATAGAAGTTTTGATTGAGTGCATGAGTGGATGTGTTTTATAGCTTTGAGCTTGATTGATAGAATAATTTACTTTTTATTGTAACTTGATCGTTGATTGACTAGGAGCTGCCTGATACAGCTGATATTGTCCATGAAAATGGACTCTAGAAATTTGGAATGCAAATTGTTTTAAACTTGGCTTGGTTTAGAAAAAATTGATGGCCAATGGAAAATGGGACGTTTCTTTATTTTGTTCATTTTACACCTCTGCCAAGTACCAAGGAATGAACATGAGATTCGTTACATTTTCACTCCCCTCTGGCCCTCTCCATTGTCTGCCTTTCCTACCAGCAAGGCCAGTAGGGAATTTGGGGCTCTAAGCCTGTTTCTTTGACACCACTTCCCCTCTCTGGAACCAAAAAAAAGAAGACCCTTAGGAAAAACCTTGGAATTTTAACCTGGTTACTTGCTGTGTGAACTGACTATGAATTGTCATAATTAGGTTCAAGTGCATTGATTTAGATGCAAATGGAGTTCTGACACGGAATGAGCTGCAATTTTTTTATGAGGAGCAATTGCACCGGATGGAGTGTATGGCCCAAGAGCCTGTGCTTTTTGAGGATATATTGTGCCAGATAATTGACATGATTGGACCTGAGGTTTCACTTCCTTCTGCTGATTTACCTTCCTTTCTTGTGTTGTGCAAAAGTCCTGTATCTAACTGTTTTTATATATATATATATATCAAAATAAATTGTTCACTCTGCAGAATGAGAGCTATATAACTCTGCGTGACCTGAAAGGCAGTAGACTCTCAGGAAGTGTTTTTAATATCCTGTTCAATCTCAATAAGTTCATGGCCTTCGAGACCCACGACCCATTTTTGATTCGTCAGGTGCATGAAATATTTAGATATAAGTAGCAGAAACATAGGTTTGGCCATGGTCGGTGATTGCCTTGACACATTTGTCTTGTGATAACAGGAACGTGAAAATCCAACATGGACCGAGTGGGATCGCTTCGCGCATAGAGAATATATCAGGCTTTCCATGGAAGAAGATGTAGAAGACGCCTCTAATGGAAGTGCAGAAGTCTGGGACGAGTCACTGGAGGCTCCCTTCTGAGATTGATTATGTAAGTGCTTATTGTTGAAATGATGATGATACAATTTGTCCTTGGGTCTATGAGCTAACATTGCACTGTGTCCTGTGTCTTAGATACCTAGTTTGATTTCTTTCTTAAGACGCTGTATTGTTTATCATTCTCCATTATTTTTCTTTTTCATCCACTTACGTAGCACACCCAGTTTCTATTTATACAGGGATGACGAAAATGAACGCCCCAGAAGTGAACTGGTCATTATTCAGAGACTGGATTCAGAATCAGCTTTTAAGTGGGTCATGCAAACTCTGCCCTAAGCAGAGAAAATTCTGAGCTTCACTTTCGAATGTGTTTTTGATCGGCAAGCAGCAACAATATTGAGCTTTCGCTGGTAGTGACAATTATTTGGGGCCCATTGTCATTGAAGTTTTGTTGCGTTGTAGCAATGATCAAGCAGAGTGCGGACTATCGCTGCAGGTGCTATGTTCAATTAATTGATCCCACTCAGTACGCTTGTTATATTGGGGCCCCTAAATTACTGAACTACATGGCAATATGTTAATTTTAAAGGTCGGATGTTTTAGTGGTTTGCTTCCGTAGTTGAGAGTTGAGACACATAGTCTCATATTTTTCAGTAGCAAATTTGTTTCTTTCCTTTGTGCCTCTCGTAGATGCCTACCAGAGTTGTCATTTTCTTTTAGTTGGGTTTCAGATTTTATAGGGAGTACATTTTATTAAACTATCATTGCCTTCCAACAGAAAATTTGCGTGTATCATGTTCTAGAGTCTTTTTAAGGATAAATTATTTTCTTGGAGCAAAGACCGGTGTAAGCATTATATTTATTTTTACTATAATGTTATTATACTGTTACAATTTTAAAAATAAACGTATGTTGGGGCAAAGACCGGTGTGCAATGGGATCGAGTTTGGAGAAAGTAATTAATAATATAAGAGCATCATTTAGGTCAAATTCTTTATATTTTTGTTATAAGTTTCTTTGATATACATTTAATGTGACAAAATTTATATGCATGACTAATCCTAATAAAGAGAGAATATTAAACACATCTTTACTTAAACAATCATAAAAGAGACATGATGTAAATTTAACTTGTAATTATAGGAACTTTATTTGAATTTTTTTCTTATCATAAATGTAAATTAATTAGAATAAGTGTAATTATGATTTAATATCTATTCTAGTAAAATTTGAAAATGCAACTATTTTTTTTTCCTTCAAAAAATGTAGAACATTTTTAAAGGAGCAGAAAATAATGTGTAATTAGAAATATTTGCGAAAGGAACAAAGAGTTGTTTCGACTTTAGACTAAGACATCGTTTCGCATGGGCCAATTTCATTGACCTGATTCGGCTTGGCAGGCAAAAAGAAAAAAAAAAGTATGAGCAGACTATTTTGGTCAAATTGACATTATTGATTATAGAATAACACATTTATATTCTCTCATTCTATCATTCATTACGCATTTGCTGGCGCTAGTTAAGTGGTTATGAGTCAAAAACCATGCCGTGTGGCTTGCTTTCAAGCCACAAAATTTTTAAGGTTTTAATTAACAATGTTTGTTTGTTTCGTTTAACTTTAAACATGTTAAAATAAAATGATTTGAAAGTCAGCTTTGAATCTTGGTTCAATCACCCATTTCTATATACCAGTAGCCTGCTACATCTTATCTTATATTATATATTTTGATCTTTTGTAATAATAGATCTCAAAATTATATATTATAATGATTAATTTTTCAAAATATAATTTAAATTAAGAAAAATAATTTCTTAATACTTATTATTTATCACTACCAAATAACCACAGCTTTCATCAATAAGTACTTAGGAAAATAAAACCTCAAAATACTCTGTTTCTCATACTATCTAAAAATATGCTGATAGAGAATTTCAGATTTGTAGTCTAGTCAACAACTCTAATGGAAATCGGTGGTTTAAATATTTGAAAACTTTGGCGCAGTACGCTCAAGACACTCAATTTTCTGATATTTTACAAAAAGAAAGTTTATTTTTTAAAAACTTTACAATTTAAAGACGAAAATGAACATAGGTTCTACAGTTGATTATCGGATAATAGTCGTCCTACCCTCGTACCTTTCAATGTCCTACAACTCCTTTGGGAAAGGAAAATTATCTTTAACTCTCGACTTTTTTATTTTTTCGGCCAAATTAACTCTCGACTTTTTAAAATAATAATAAAATAAAATTAATACAACTCTCCTTTTCTATGTCTCCGTTTGGAAAGTCTTAATTGGTCCACATCTTCATTATTTGTCATCATAACATTGGGACCCGACCAGCATGACTTATCTTTTCTTTTTTATTAGCAGTTTCCAATCTTGGGATATTCATTGATCCATGGTTAAAGATTAATCCTTAATTTTGTCAGAATTAATTATTTAATGGATGAAGGATAAACTATGAAACCTGTTACATACACATCATAAGAATTGAATTCAAAACATGATATTTAAACAACTTAAATAATAAGCTTCGTGATTGACTTGTCTTTAGTTCACTACAAAAATGAATAATATTCGGGCAATTTGATGGAAAATTCGAACTCAATTATAGTAAAATTAATTGTTGATTGTTTCGTGGATAAATAATTTAATGACAAATAAATTAAAAAATTATTTAACCTTGTATTTTCATTTTAATAAAATAAATCCGGCATGATGCATGGTGAGATATATACATTTTATACCAGTAGCATGCATATATATCATTTTCAAAAATGATATATACTTTTTTTTAAACGTGATATTTAATTTATATATATATATATATATATTTATAGATGTAATTCTAACTTGCATGAACACAAACCGCAGTTATAGTATATCTTTAAACAAATATATAGAATCATGTATTGGGTGGTAGGGGTTGCAAGTTGTTGTAAGAAATAAATGTAATGATGGTGACTATATATGTAGCATATAAACCATGATATGAATAATAGTTTTTTTTGCTTGAATACTAGCTAGTGCTATGACTATATAGCACTCAACATTCAACAATTGTATATATTGCGAAAGTTTGATCATTAAAGGTTGGTAATGGTATGAGCTTGTTGGCCATTAATTGTTGTTTTCCAAATCAGATTTCCTAATCGACTTTTGTCCTTTTGAAATGGATTAGATGTATATGTAAAGTTTTTTCATATTTTGTCATAAAGTTTATTAATAAAAAAAAAATATGTGAAACAAACTTTTTGCAGGATAGAAATCATAGTAAAATAGATAATGCATGTAAATAAACTTTTTTGTATGATTTGTAGGTATAAAAAAAACTTATAATTAAATACTTTCATTGTAGAGATATATATACTAAACTTTACATACTTTTTTTTTGCTCTTTAAATTCACGTCAGAAATACATGATATCTATATACATGTCTATATAAAAATAGATTAGAAAACTAAGTGTGATTTAATAGTTTCTTGTTTTATATTTTAACTAAATGGTGGGAGTTCGAATATTATCTTGAGGTATAAAAAATAGAATGGATTAATCACTATTCTGGACAGTGGATACTCTTATTTATAAAAATATATATATATATATATATAAAAGACAAATATATATATATATATATATATCTTATATTATATGGCTCCACCCCTTTCTGGTTGTCCACGTGTAAAACTATAGTCTATGAAATTAAAAATAAGAGAAAATTTACTATTTGGTATCTATTTCTTTACTGAGTTAACAATTTAGTCCCTTATTTATTTTACATACATATTTGTGTGTCCGTTAGGGCACGCAAAGCCCCTAGTGTATATATATATATATATACACTATTGAAGATCGATCATAGAAAAAAAAAAAATGACATTGGAAACATGTAGTATTGAATTATTTAGAAGTATCGACTCAGTTGTAATTTGTTAAAGTCATAATTACGAAATATTAGAACTATTTTTTTTTATTAAGAAAATATTAGAACTATTAGAAGTATACTGTTAGGTTTATAAGATATGAAAGTATGAAACTATATAAGTTAATTATAAATCAGATCTATGTTGGATTTAGTTTTAATTTTTCTTATTGTTACAAAATAATCATAAAGTTAATTGATGATAGTATTTTAATTTAAAATACTTTTTGAATTTTCATTTAAAAAAAATTCAAAATTTGAATTTTGAATATAAGAAAATAAAAATATATATTTAAAATCTGAATCAAGAGGCTGTGAATAATATTTAAATCTTGAAATAGAAGATACGAAAAAATAGTTTGACTATCACAAGAAAAGTTTAATTGAAATATGGATATCTTTAAATCCTTATAAATTTTTATAAAATATTTTATAATATACTTTAATATTTTCTTGGATCAAAATCTCATTTTGGTATTCAAAATATAGGTCTTGGTATTAAAATTATTATTTTATTTTATTTTGATTCTCAAATTTTTACAATTGTTCCCTTTTTTATCTTCAGAATATGATTTCAGAAGAAAGTAAAAATATATATTTAAAATTTGAATCAAGACTCAAGAGGCTGTAAATAATATTTAAATCTTAAAATAAAAGATACGAAAAATCAGTTTGGTCATCATAAAAAAAGTTTAATTGAAATATGGATATCGTTTAAATCTTTGTAAATTTTAAACAAATATTGTAAAATATACTTTAATATTCTACTGGGTCAGAATCTCATTTTGTTATTTAAAATATAGGGTCAGTTTTATGCTAGTTTTAAATTTATTTGTTAATTGTTAATTTCAGTTTGATTCTTAGACTTTTTATTTTCTCATGTATATTTTGTTTTCTAAATCTTGAAATAGAAGATACGAAAAATCAGTTTGATTATAGTTAAACAAATATTTCAATATTATGACACATATAAGAGAAAAAAATGTTTATTTCAACTATTCAAGTTAAAAAATAATAGAAATTAATCAAAGTCACATTTTGTAAACCAAAATGAAATAAATATAAAAGCTTAAGAATCAAAATGAAGCAAAATCGTTTTACGATAAAAATAAAATTAACTCCATAATTTAAAGACTAAAATATATATTTGACTTATTTTTTTGTTTAGTTGTAATCAAACGTGAAGAGTTGAAAATAATTTTGAACAAATTTACATAGAAATAAAATCTTAATTTTTTTTTTGTTTGGGTAAACAAAGAAAACATGAATGAATAGCATATATATCTCAACAAACCAAACAAACTAACAAAAAGCATATAAATTTTTAATTTGAAAACTAAGAAATATTCAACAAAAAAAAAATATCATCAGTTTCAAAACTTAAAAAAGATTCTAGCGATTTCCCAAAAACTAAACACTATAAATATATCAGTGATTGATTTAGCTAGAAGACCGAAACAGAAAAAGCAGAGGCTCCGTTGTGTGTGTGTTGTGTGTAACAGAAACAGAATCAACGACGACGTGGCGAAAGAAGGTTTCGCTAGTCGTACCCACCCATCGAATATTCCATATTAGTACCCTTCACAGCTAGGCGTTTTCTCTCTCTATAAAAAGCATACCACCTGCAACATTTTCTTCAAGAAAAAACCCCAATCACAAATTTCACCCAAATATACAATAGAATGTGCGAGCAACTCAAAAACAAATACCAATTGTGCGAAGAGATCGGTCGTGGTAAATTCGGCACCATCTTTCGCTGTTTTCACCCTAACTCCAACGATTTCTTCGCCTGTAAAGTCATCGACAAGCGTCTTCTTACGGATTCCATCGATCGCGAATGTCTCGTCAACGAACCCAAGTTCATGGCCTTGCTTTCTCCGCACCCTAATGTTCTTCAGATCTACGATGTTTTCGAAAATGACGATTTGTTATCTATGGTCGTCGAGCTCTGCAAACCGATCACTCTTTTCGACCGCATCGTCGATCGTCCGTTGATGGAAACAGAGGCGGCGTCGTTGATGAAGCAGATTCTTGAAGCAATCGCACATTGCCACCGAAACGGCGTCGCTCACAGAGATATCAAGCCGGATAATATTTTGTTCGATTCTGAGAACAATCTGAAGCTCGCCGACTTCGGATCGGCGGAGTGGTTCGGCGAGGGAGGGAGTATGAGTGGTGTGGTGGGGACGCCGATTTACGTGGCGCCGGAGGTGCTTTTGGGAAGAGATTACGATGAGAAAGTGGATGTGTGGAGTAGCGGAGTGATACTGTACATAATGTTGGCTGGGATTCCGCCTTTTTACGGAGAATCGGCGCAAGAGATTTTCGAGGCTGTGTTGAGGGCTAATCTGAGATTTCCATCTAGGGTTTTTAGGTCTGTGTCTTCGGCGGCTAAGGATCTCATGAGGAAGATGATTTGTAGGGACGCGTCCAGGAGAATTTCGGCAGAGCAAGCCCTGAGTAAGTTTTCGCCTCTTTCTGTTAATTTGTTTTACGATTCTGTGTTTTTAATTCTTGTAAATTGTAGTTCCCTTTGATTTTAGGGTTTTGAGATTTGGGGCTTTTGATATTGATGATTGAAATTGTTTGTGTCTACAGGGCACCCATGGATTGTGAGTGGAGGAGAGGCAACTGAGCTCGCTTGAAACGAATGGAAATATAAAGAGAGAAGTTAACCCTAACATCACCAGTTTTGCATCTGTATATACATCCTCTACTTCTCTCAAAATCCGAATAAGATGCACAGCTTTCATGTCTATCAGTGATGATTTCAGAAAGTACAGCTTCCCGTCTTTGAAGATACAGAGCCAAATGGATTATGAAGAACTCTGGCTTCCTTCTTTTTTTTTTTTAAACTTTTTTTAGAGTAGATAATATGAGACTGTAGATAGTTAAGAAGAGTGGCTTTCTCTGCCTTTTAAGTCTTTTTATGTTTTTGTTTAATATGTTAGTATAAAGGAAGTGAGAAAGCAGGATGTGAAAACCCAGACCCTTCTCCTTTTGGAAAAGCAGAGTACATAAGAATGAATTTAGGCCAGCTTTTTGTTCTTGGTATCTGCATTGGTTTGGATTTTGGAATGTGAATGCTTTTGATCCTTAAATTTACATTCGGTTCTTTGTTGGAATGTTAATCTTAAAAATAAGTAATAAAATAATTTATAGTTTATAATAATATTATGTTTTTTTATATCTTTATATTTTGTAGTTTTCTATATTTTTGTAAAATTAAAAATCCAAATTCATGATAGGAAGGAGTATTTGTCACTCCAAACGAAGAAAATTGAAGCTAGGAGATAACTTATCAAACTGTAGAAACTAGAGAATACTATGGTATGAAGTATCGTCACGAATGGCGTTTTAATGGAAGAAATAAAATTGGAAGTCAAGTGGTCTCCCAAACCCAAAAGAAATGAATGCTCATCTCACGTGAGCAATGACGTCTATAGATATACAGTTAAATCCGTTGCCTAACCCAATAATGTCACTTTATTTATATTTATGACATAGAAAGCTCCATTCTTTATAGAAATACTTGTATATTGTATCAGGAAAGTAAAAAAAAGTAAATATCTGTGATGTATAGAGTTGGAAATTTCCCGGACTTAACTTGTTAGTTAAAATATTAATTATTTTGTTTTTATATTAAATGAGTCAGAAACTACTTATAAAAAATTATAATTCTAAGAACAAGACCCTAAATAATAATAATAATAATAAAATAAAAATATATGGACTTTTATTTCTAATATATTATATGGCTCCACCCCTTTTTGGTCGTCCATGTTTAAAACTATAGTTTATGAATTAAAAATAAGAGAAAATTTATTATTTGGTCTCCCTTTCTTTATTAAGTTAACAATTTAATCCCTTATTTATTTTACATACATATTTGCGTGCCCGTTAGGGCACGCAAAGCCCTAGTTTCTAATATGCCTCCTCGTAAAAATAATTGTCTGCTATCGTCACTATATGACTTAGCTTCAAAGAAAGTTCGAGAAGAGTTTTTATTTTTGTTGGTGTTACTTATATATCAATAATTGAATTTTATTTATAAAAAATCAGAATAAAACCTCTAATATGTTTCACTTTGAAATTGGATTTTATTTTGGCTTGATGAACTTGGACATTTTCATAGAATACATAAGGAGGACAATTTTTTAAGAAATATTTATGCAGCTTTATGGGGACGCAACCCGTCAAATATCACACAAATTAAAAAATCCCCCACACAGAATCTGCCAAATTTTCCATTCAAATACCAAATGTGCTATCAGCTTTAAATAAATTACTTATAATATTCATAAAAATTAATTTTGTTACGAGAATATTTGATATGATTTATATTTTAAAATATAAGTACAATCATAAAATCTTATTTTCTAACTATTAATTATGGAAAGTAGCTTTAATTTTTCTGGTATTTTTAAAGAGACATTTTATTATATCAGTCAAATAAATAGTTTTAAAGGTTTATTAATATAAATTAATTTTCACAGAAACATTTATTAAATAAATAAATCAAACGTACACAAACTATTTTCATTTAATAAAGATGTTAAAGAAAAAAATCATAAATTAAGCCAATGTTCTGACTTTTGACTTTTAATGGTTTATTTTCATTTGTTGGCTTCAAGGGTTCACAGTTCACACTCGTAGTTTATCACATGTGTGCGGTCAATTCAAAGATAGAGAAGCTCTATTATTTGGAATTTGGCTGCCATGAATGACCGATAAGTTGTGTTGGTTATTTACTATTATATAGAGTTTTAAATTCCAATTATATCATACACCATTATTTAAACTCCAATGATACATAATAAATAAATTAATTTGGCTTTTCCGTCATCACCGGAGCTGCATCTATACTAAATAAATAAATAAATAAATAGATTTACATTTAATTTATCTTCACATTTCTTAAAACGAAGATATATGCGAACAAAAAATATTAAATTAACTAAGGAGATTCCATGCAGCATGCAAGTCCATTATTTATAATATTTTATTTTCTCACCCTCTTATTAATGAAATTATAATAATATGTAAGTTTACGGAGAATGATCTAGATCAAATTAGTTTATTTTTCATTAGACATATCCATATGCCACAAGTCCAGAGTTCAATCTCCAATGTGTACCCAACATGTAGTAGATTCGTCTCTCTCTCTCTCTCTCTCTCTCTCTCTCTCTCTCTCTCTCTCTCTCTCTCTCTCTCTCTCACACATTTTATTGTTTTAATTAATTATTTCCCTCGATTTTAGTACTAGTTAATTCAAATATATATTAGATTCTGCACAAGATCACCTGCTAATTGAGTAACATGGTATTTACTTCGGGGGCACCATTATTATAATACCCATAAGTAATTAAGTAGAATCTAATGTGCTGATTTTGTTTATTAAATTAAAAGAGCAAACAACTATATATTATAGTTTTCCACAGTCACTCTCGTACGCTTCACCTCAAATTGAGAAAAGAAAAAGATTCAAAGTTCAAATTTACAATGCACGCCTGTTTCATAGAAGGTTGATGGAAAATTAAAGGAAGCATCAGTGTATAAACCCACAGTCTTATAGCTCAACTTACAAAACAAGCTAAAATTTATTGTTGAGCGTGAGGAATATTCGATGGCATCTTCTTCTTCCTGAAGGTGCTGAGTTATTTGACCGTGGAAATTAGAGAAGATTCTTGTGATGTGTGTCATGGTTTCAGACTTGTGTAGATTAATGCCACATGCAGCTGATTCTTCTGACTTTCATTTGACAGCAAACACGTGGGATAGAGGGAAAAACGTAAAAGAATTGAAAAGTGAATGAAATTTCAATTTACAAACAAACAAGTAGGTTTGGTTTGACGACTTAAAGGCGAAGATATCGAGATATGAGAAGAAGAGTTAGATATATAGGCTATATGTATGCCTATATTCATGCCCTTATATCAGTTACTTATATATCCACTCACCATCACTTCCCACTGCCCAAATCAATGCTTATTAATATTGGGCAAGGGACCACTCAATGTATCACTATCACCGTTTTATTTTCTTTCTCATTTTCAGTTGATATTTTTAAAATTCACGACTTTTGGAATGAAGCAAGAGTTAACCCTTTCAAAAAAACGAAAAATCAAAGAGCTTCATCTTGTGATGATTATATATTTCAAAATTTATTTTTCTTCAAAAATCTTTTATTTATTTTTTAAATTTATTTCAAAATTTTTTATTATTAACTAAAATATACAACTCAATATTTAAAATATTACAATAAATTTGATCTTTACATCAAACTTAAAAATTAAAAAATATATATTCAATAATTAAAAAATACATATTTAATATAAATTTAAGAACAAAAAGTATGAGTAAAAGTATATCTTTTATCCTTAAATTATACATCAATTTTTAATTTTATTCTTAATATTTTTTTCTATCAATTTTATCATTCATAATTTATATTTTAATTAATTTTAACTTTTAACTAATTTTCTTTAATTAATTAATGATATTTATTGTATTTTCTAATCTGAGTTAAAAATTGAGATTTTTTTTCTACCAACTTTATATTACATATCATTAACTACGTAAAATTTGTTGTTAATATTTAACTAAAATATTAATAAAAGATAAAATCGATCAAAATATAAAATATTAAAAAAAGACAATAAAAAAAACATTAAAAATGAAATTAAAAGTTGTTTTTGGAGACAAAAAGAAATGACACTTTTGTCAATTTAAAAATTCAATTTAAATTCAGACACTAAGTCATTACAAGGATCAAATTGTAAACAATGATAATATTTCAAAAATAAAGTCATATATTTTGATTATTAAGATATCAAATAATAAATTTTATTTTTTCTTTGATATTGAAAATAAAAACATAAACTTAAAATAATATCTTGATTAAAATTGACGACTTTCAAAAATTCTAACTCTTGTATTTAATAATCACACCAAAAATTTAAGTCACTATAATGAAATCCTGCAGATTTAGGGTACATGGACCACACACGGTGAAGAAGTGAGACGTGTGGGGACAAAGCCATGTGCATAGATTCATGTGTAGCAGGCAACCCAAATACGTGTTTCGCAAGTATTGGTGTACGGAAATTGTTACGTGTTACGTCCGTTTCCTTCACTTTATTTCAAGCTGCACCAAATTCAATATAATAAATAAGGACAAGACATAATTGTACGGTGAGTCCACCATATAACTAAAACAAGACATGATAACTTATCTCAACACACAGATCACGCAACAAGAAATAAATAGAAAAAAGGAAATTAAGGATGGTTAGGTTTTGAATACGACGCTGTTTAGAAAAATTAAATGCCCAACTCTGTTTCTCTTTCTTGCTTACACACATACAGTAGCTAAACTAGCTATGAATTAAACAAGCATTTAATGAATGTATGGCTTAAAAATCACGCAACACCAAGACATTACTATTCAGATTTCATTTTCCCTTTCTTGCCACCATAAAACGTGTTCCAGAATATATATAATTTGATTTAGACCTCTTGCTAGTTTGGGTTTCTAGTTTCCACTCACTCATTCCCCTTCTAGAAGCCATGTTTTCATTTCATACACACAAATTATTAATATATGTATATATACATAAATATGATACCAATTTTAGGGTATAATAATAATATTTAGGGCATGTGCTGAATTCATCCTTTTTGGTTTAATTGATTAAGTATGTAAAGTACGTACGGAGACACGGAGAGAATCTGATAAGAGAAATGTGGCACCACTCCACCACCGTCCATGCAATAGGAATCCATGAATGTGGGGAATATATGTATATATTATGATATATATATGAAATTCAGAAGAAATTAAAGAAAATGAAAAGTAGGATTCATTATTCTTACTCCCAAAGAGAAAGGAACAAATTAAATCAAAGAAGGAAGAGATCGGAATCGATGAATTGATGAATATATGTTAATAAGAACGCGAAGTAGTTTCCAGATATATCCTTGATTCTCATGCAAGTGGAACTTTAACTTCTATTCTTACAACACTAGTAGTATCGGCATATGCTGGGATATATATCTTATACAAATAAATATACTTACATATTCCTCCTATTTCCGATTCCACACAAACTATTTCTTTCTCTGTTTCATTATTCATACGCTGAACTCCACTTGTTCAACTATTTATTATTAAATTATTATTGTATATATATAGTGGAGAATATATTTTTCAAGCAACTTTAATTAAAAATAAAAAGAAAGAGGTAAGTACATCTTTTTCCTTACAAAATTTTACATTCATTTTTTAATTTCATACATAATTTATTTTTTGTTGTTAATCTTGTTTTCAAAATTTGAAAAAAAATAAAATAAAATAAACTTTAAAGATAAAACTGATCCATTTATTAATACCTTTATGACTATAAACGCTCATAAAATCAAGATATCTTAATTTTGATAAACTTACAAAACTTAACTCACCTGAATTTTCTAAATATTAAACAAAATTGTTATAAAAAGAATTTATAACATGTGCTTGCAATTAATATAATAAGCGGAAATTGGAGAACGATGTGATCTATAAATGGACACGCGTCGGCGCGTGGAGAAAAGTGATAGGATAGGGAAGTAGAGGAGTATACTTAATTACTTATAGTGGTTAATAATAGGATAAGCTATCTTTAGATAGGATTAGGAAGTAGGTATACCCTTTTATCACTCATGCATGTGACTATGTGAGTCATCAGTGGCAGGAGTGGCCACTGGCCAAACAAACAAACAAACAAACCCTAATTAACGATTAACCACTTTTGGTTTAGTTAGTGCCATTTGACATATCCATTGCTTTTTCTACAAACTTCTCTGCTTATGGGATAAAATGTTGTACAATATATTTAATTAGCTAGAAAGATAACTAATTTGTATTCAACAAAATTTGTCTGCACTTTTTACCCTATGAAGATAATGGGAGTGGATCTTCTATCGTAGAATTTGAATGATGTCATGTTATCCAATAAATTTATGTAGTTAATTTTTGATCAAATGATTGATGTTGCTACAAAAATCGGTCATTTGTAGGCGTAGCGATTTCTACACTGAGAAAATGAAGCATTTATATTTTATAGATATTTTTCATTGTAGAAAATGTAATAAAATTTAATTTAAAAAGCGATGCTACAAATGGAAGACTTTTTTACAGTGGTGTTTGGTGTTGCAATCAGGTTTTTTACAACTTACGACGATGATATAATAGCGAAAGTAGGTTTTCTGCAGCGATTGAGTTTTGCTACCAAAGGGTGGCCATGTTCCCATGGCCACCTAAATCTCGTTGCAAAGTTACTTTTTTTTTTTTGGTAAAACGTTGCAATGTTACTATCGCAAGTGTTTCACTGCAGTAGAGACTTTTTGCAACGCAGTACACAGAGCTTTTGTGCTACTAAAGAAATATTTTGGGGAAACACTCGTTGCAGAAGATTAGAGATAATTAATAACTTTTTGCAATGAAATATCGCTGCGGAAAGTAATATTTGTAACAATTAATTTTGCATTTTTTGCTACAGAGCATTAATTTTTTTTTAATAAATTTTGAGGATGAAGGATAAATGTTACGTGACTGATATCAAACTCATGGTCATCTCTACTTATAAAGTACATTTTTCTTCTGTTACTTAATTTTGAAGTTTTTTTTTTTTCTTCGTTTGCTTTTCTTCTGATCTATAGTATAAACATGACTTGAACTATTACCTTAGATTAATATATCTTTCCAATTGAACCTAACATTTGACAAAATAATAATAAAAATGTCTTCTCTATTTTTAAAACTAGCTAATCATCTCTCTCTCTCTCTTTTTATCTACATTATTAACAATTCCGAAGTAGTTCTGGTCCCAAAAAAATTTCCGGCACATTGTAATAGTGCTCTACGTAGTTTGGTGGCAGTTTTATCATACAATAAGACACAATCCTTAATTCAAGGAGTGAAAAAACAAAACACACTTGAAAGCGATTCAGCAATCACCATCCTCTATTATTTTTTTGTTCCTATAAATCAAAGCAAAACGCTTGTAAGCGACAAAACTGCCCCTGTTATTGTTCTATTTTTCCTATGAAACCCAAAAACAAAGAAAAGCAACGAAAAGAAAACTGCTTGAACTCTTTGTTATTTATGAGACCAACAACATGGTATTTGTTTAAAAAAAGGATCATGAGTTTCCCAAAAGCCAACTACTTTAGTCTATTTATAAATATGTGTAGTACAGAAAGTTAAAGAGACTCTTCTCGTGAGACTCGACATTTAGTGGGTGATACAGCTCATAACTATTTTGTTAATTGTCAGATTAAAGAAATTAAGGTATATTAATCACATAGCCCTCCCTCACAAGTCACAAAATCATACACTAAAATACATACAAGAGTTCTAGCTGACTAAGTGGTATTGAAACAATCTGTGGGTATGATATGTCAGATGTCTCCGAATCAGAGAAAAAAAAAAGGCAACTTGCAGTGATGATTACTATAGAAAATTGGACATACAGTTCAAAAGCAATGAGTGTAGGAATTAGAAAAGAAAGATTAATGCAAGTGATAAAATGTTTGGCTCATAATTCATAACATTATGAACTCAAATTTCTGTGTGGATGTGATGATTTTATTAGCGAGTGATCAGTAAATAAATTTTTTTTATAAATGTTTATTATATATGAAGGTATATTTTGATCTTTCTGAACATCCTGAGACTTAGCTCACATTAATTTTTAATTATCCAAAAAGAAAATAAAAGAAAAAAAAGCCAAATCTTGAACCCACCACATGTCTCAACCATAAAGCATGGTCCTACCCATGTGACACCATATAGTTATAGATATAATTACTCTGAAGCGTGATTGTCTTCAGCAATCGATCAGTGTACTACCTAATATTATTAATAATCCAATCAAAGTGGACAGGAACATTAAAAAATGATGTCAATTTAAGGAGTTGAACTTGAATATTCCTATGAAGTATCAAATGAGTGAGTGAGAGTGTAAGACGAATGGCTAACGTATGTGTCTGTCTTTCGTGTCATGTTTCAATGACGAGAGTTGTTGGGCTTTGAATGTGGCTTTCGGCTGAATGTGCCGCCCAAGTTTAAGAAGAATCCAAAATGTTGGATTAAGATAAGTACATATCAAGCTTACGCTCCATGATTTTCAGTTTTATATTTTAGAATCTTTCTGATGTCATTGCTCAATAATTCAGTTAGAACTGAGTCTGAGGTTGTCTCTTATCAGAAAACTTAACTATTTTTAAACGCAAAATATCGGCAGGGCCATGCGATTCAGAAGTCAGAATACAATTTTAAAATGTGCGTGAGAGCTTCAGTTAAGCACTTTTAACATCTTGCTTTTGGGGTTTCAGTATTTTTCTACATCTCGGTCGATCCGAAATTAAAATTCAAATTGGTGAAAGAGTTTTATTTTGATTTCTTTTAACACAGATTGATTGTCATCCAAATTGTTAAATGAATATATATATATATATAGTCAAATATCAAAGTAAATAACTATCATATTTTAACTTCTCTTTTATTTACGCAGAAAAATGATTTCAAAGCGTGTTGGATATGATATAAGGGGAGGACAGGAACTAACAAGATCATGTCAACTTTCTATTTTCTCTTATGATTGTATTTTTTTCTTTGATGGAAACTCTTATGATTGTTGATTGTAAGAAAGAGAAAAAAGCTTATTGCTTTGTACTACAATTAAATTCCAAATTTATATATGAATTCTATCCCGAATACTAAATTATAAGAGAAGTACTCCCATTAATATCAAACGCCAAACACTCGTGAGGTATTAACTATTAAGCATATAGGCCCAAAACAAAAGTGAGGGTGTTTAGCATCGCTTCGTTTTTAAATGGGCTGGACTTCAGTGTTTAGTAAGTTAAAGTGAGAGTAACTGCATGATGAGGGAGTCCAGTTTGAAGTTCAAAATCACCGTGTTAATTGATACTTAAGGGTAGGCCAAAAAAAAAAAGGTATTTAAGGGCATAGAACTACCGCTTTTAGTTTTAATCATAAGTATTTAAATACCAAATCCCTACTACGAGTAAGAGTAGAAACTAGAAATGATCAGACTATATGTTAGCACACCACTTGCTCATCCAAAGTAAACGAGCAAGAAGCACCAAATCATAACAAGGACAACTGAACTACTGGTTGATTGGGTAAAGTTTGAGTTATGAGTAAACCATTCCTTTAGTCTCTAAAATTGTTCCAAAACTATGATTTAATCCCTCAATATTGAAGATATACTTGTTGACTCCTGATATTTTTTCAGATGTCAACTATCTAATCTCTAAAATATTATCCACGAGAGTTAAATAGCTTATGTTTGTTAAAAAAATAAATCAAAGACTAAAGTATTTCCATTATAGAGGGACTAAATCATAATTGTGAGACAAATTTAAAAACTAAGAAAATAAACGTTCAATTGTTTTATTTAGTGGTGTGCAGAAACTAAACAGAAACAGCTATTTCTCACGCCAATTCTGTTCGAAAAGAATCTAATAGGGACCAATGCCCTCGAGAAAATTAAGAAGAATCTCTGGAAAATTAGCAAGTGGGCAGTAAGGAGAGTATACCCTCAGGTCCGTTGTCTTGAGCATCTAAACCTTTTACTCCTTTGAGCCCCACTTCCACTGAGAAAAAGTCTTGACAAATGCTATAGTAGCAGAGAGACATCGCAAAACAAGCAGAAGGTGGAACCTTTTTGTCTCAGTAAGATCCAATGCCTCCAATCAATTTCTAGAGGCTCCCAAGTCAGACTTGAGATTCCTCAAGGCCCAAATTAACAGAGGGATTCCCAGAAAATAAAGAGGCAACCCAGAAAACAAGGAAAACAGGTTCTACCAGATTGTTTTGTCAGCTTGAACGGACAATCAATAATGCCAGCAGTATGAGCATTTTTAGATGGTTCTCACCAAAAAATGCTGTCATATCTATCTATGGTAGAACTGAGAAGCTTACAATTCAGAACATACACCTGCTACTACTAGCGTACAAGGAGGAGATTATGACCCCTTCTACTAATCCATCTTTGTATCAGCAACAACAATGGTTTACATTAGTTCATGATGGTGTTACCCTTCAATTTTACAATTCCAACATATCATAGTAGATCAAATGGAACTCTGGTTTCCTTTTCTTTCAACTATTACATGTTCAAGACCAAGCTGACCCTGTTGAAGCAGCACCCTCTACGCCAAAATTGATTTCAAACTTTACCCAGGAAGGACTGCAATGCAAAGTAGAAAGAAGGAAGTTATATATAAGTCAGGTAGTATGTACAGAAGATTTTATTTTATTTTTTTGAAATAGCAGTGATGTTAGGTAATATGTACCATGATGTACAAGTAACGTATTGTGTTATTTAAAGTAAGGCCATTCCTATTATTGTAACTATGTAAAATTGGCTGTATTGCAAAACTAGTGAAGTTTTGGTAGAAGGTGATAAATTCCAGAGAAAATTCTATATGCTAAAATCTGCTCCAGTTAGCTGCTAGTCCTCTAACTCTAAGCACCTTATCTCCATGATTCCAGTTCACAAACCATGTCTCACCCAGACAATAAGTGAACTGTGCATGAAATTTCCAATTCACTATTAAGGTAAAAGTCAAACAGAGATACATATAGGCGGAAGATCATAAATATATATATATATATATATCTATGATAGGAAACTTAGATCTGTATATACAAAACTACCATCGTTGTGTGTATTGCATCAGCAAATGTTAACATATCTTCCTACCTTCACTCCAGCCGGAGAGCTTCCAGGCTTAGCAGTAGTTGTACTTCCGAAATTGAGCTTTGGTTTTTTATCAGCAGGCTTCAATATTTGGAAAGAACACATTAGAGTCTCATCAACACTCATCATAGCTCCAGCATTGTCAAACTCCCCACAATAATTTGGTGCTGAAAATATAGTTACAAGCTGCCTGTTAGCAAAGAACTCGTATCCATCCTCTACAACCTGCCAAAACATAGTGAAAACAAAATATAGTTCAAATTCAAAAGCACAGTTCATCGAAAATGCAAAATACTCTCATCTAAACACACAATAGTACAGAGTGAAAGATCATACAGGAAAGCTAATGCATGACTTTTGATGGGCAATGTTTATGCTCAATGCATAAAATTGCTCAAGGTACTTGGAAAACAAAATTTCAAGTTCAAATGAAATGAAGTAACTGCAAAAGTCTGACATACCACATATGTAGATAGATGGAAATACATTACAAAATCCTTCTATCAGTCACACAAATGGGGATACAAATACAATCAAGCAAACTTAGTAACACGTTGATTGAACAACAAATGCAAGAGTTTAACCTGATGAGCACGACAAATAAGATCAAGATCATGCTTCTGAAGGAACTCTGAGACCTTATCAGCACCAAATGTATATGAAACTCCCCGGTCATTCATTCCCCAACCCTGAACATCTTTGCTCGGGTCTGACCAAAGAAGATCACAAAGCAAACCTGTGTCTGGCACATCAGTGGGCCGTTGAATGTTTCTTATCTGATCCAAATGATTTAAGTCAGGAGATAGTCCCCCATGCATACACAGAATCTTTTCATCAATAAGGGCTGCCACAGGCAAGCAGTTGAAGCAGTCTGTAAATGTCTTCCATAACCTTACATTAAACCGTCTCTTACACTCATCATAAAATCCATATATACGGTTTATAGAAGCACATTCATGATTCCCTCTCAAAAGGAAAAAGTTCTCAGGATATTTTATTTTATAAGCCAGGAGAAGACATATAGTTTCTAAACTCTGTTTCCCTCTGTCTACATAATCCCCCAAAAACAAATAGTTGGCAGTAGGAGGTAAGCCACCATACTCAAAAAGTCTTAACAGATCAGAATATTGACCATGCACATCACCTGAAAGAGCAATATAAGGAAATTAAGAAATCATAGCAAAAACAAAATGTTTTCTCTTCCTGTAAATAATAATATCAAGACATCCCATAGATGAATTACACCCACAGAATGTAAGGACCAGTGCACCTTTAGGCACCCAGAAACAATGCTTTCACTTGCTCTACATTTCAGCATAAAATTGTCACGTAGATGAGAAAAAGATTGTCTTAGGCATTGCTGACAAAGCCATTTTCTTGTTTCTCTATAACATGCTATAAAACAGACAAACTCATATAACAGCACATTATCTAAGTAGTGCCCACTTTCTTCAACAGCAATTTTTTTTTAAAAAAAAAAAACTGATTTCATTGTAAAGCTTAATAAAGTGAATAATGGGTCAATATAATGGAGACTGGAGAGGGCTTTAAGCTCTTGCATTTGCATTTAAATTCTATATCAACCAGTTTCAATCAGCATAGCCTGCTAAACTATTTATAACTTGCTTGACATGCCAAACCTTAATACGTAAAGTAGAAAAACAGATAAAGCTAAAAGGTGATCACCAAAATAAGATTTCAATGCAATTAAGTCAGTTCAAATTATTAAAGACATAAACTAGTCCCAGAAAAAAAAAAGATTTAAAACTAAGGTTGTGGGTGAATAAGCCAGATGACAAGCCTTAAATAAGTATAGAAGTGTCCAGTTGACGCTGAAAAGAAGAAGAAAGGGCAGCAGCAGCAGGGTTTCAGCAAAGATGAGTTGGCATAGCCTCATCACATCTAGCTGAGGTGGCTTGAAGTGCAATGAGTTTAGCCTTGGACCACCTGAAGCACTACAATGGCCTGCCTGATGGTCATCCTTGCCTCATCCTCTTTTAACAACACGAGTTCCAATTTAGTAAATTGTGTTCATTTAGTTCTTTGTTTTCTAAAAGGTTAAATGCAGTCTCTTCATTAGTTGAGATATCACATTCAAAAGAAAATAGATGGCATAACCTTAGAACTACGATTTTTTCTGGGGTACTGAAATGGGATTCAATGTAAATCGTCTGCATCTGTAGGGGAAAATTAACAACTAAATCTGACTATCCAACAAGTAAGAAGTATGCTCTATGGATTTTTCATTTTGAGACACAAACAACTTTTATTAAATATTACAGAATGATTACTTTTGAGTGATGTACGACTTGAGCTAACAAGGAGAGTACATTTCCACTTCTAATGAAAAAAAGTATAAGGATCAAATTGACAATTGAAAAAAAACAGAAAATTGTAAATCTACCATTCCAATCCTATATCAAAGAATCACGAAAATTTCAATCCTTTATCTTTTAATATGAAATGCAGCTTATAACAAACTTACACACAGCACCTACTTGGAAATGTCACACGGTTCATCTTTAAGTAAAAGATGTCTAGGATGTCACATCCATTGAGGAAGCATATAACCAACCATTTCCAAACCAATCATTACGTTATCTTAAAAAAGTAGCTCACCGTTGTAGATTTCAGTTCAGAGGTTAACCAGATCAGGCCTATAATATTCCTGTTGTAAAATCAGTTACAATGCTAAAACAGTAAAACCTCAGAAAAGTACTATTATATAGTTAAGCATACTGATGTTATTCAACTTATCATCAACGTCCTATCTCCTCAGTCAACATTGAACAGAAACTTTGGAATTACATGAAAAATTTTGATGCCAGTCAGCAGGTAATCAGGGATTACTAAAATGTGGGAAGTGGTCAGGTAGTACTGCATAACACCAAAACCTACTGCAGAATTTATAGATATCTGGTTGGATTGATATATAACTAAACGTTTATAGTGAAGGATAACTCCCAAGTCACAGGCAACATTATTTGCTCAGTTGTCCTGCTGGGAACATTATTTATTAACACCAGGCATAGATTTATCAAGGGCATGGAAAGACAGTAGGCAAACATCAGACAGAATATATGATCCAATTACCCAAAGACTGAGGAGGGAGGAGGTATTTAAGTTTACTTAAGAGTGTGCGAAAGTCTTTGAAGTTTTCCTGATCATGGAATCATCTAATAATGCCATAATAACACAAAATAATAATAATAAAAAAACTCGATTCACGTCCAAATCTCAAACATGAAACAATTCCACTTTTGACCAAAGAGATGCCATATTCTACCACAGATCTTCGCATGTAGAAACGCGGAATCACGCGGTAATATAGATGAACGGTGGGGGATCAGGTAAACCCTAAGAAGTTAGATTATTCCCTGAATCAGAAAACTCAGTTGAAGAAGTTGTAAAACCCTTTCCGAGAAATGAAGGAGAGAATCTCCATCGGCGCGAGAAGAATACATTGACAAAATAGGAAGAAAAAAAGAGTGGTTAAAATACCGCAAATCTTAATAGGCGCTTCTAGCTCCAATAAATTAGGCTGTTGCAAGAAAATCTCCCGAGAAGTTACACAGAGCTGGCGGATCTCCGATTCCGATAACTGAACCTGCTTCCCTGGACGCCCGCGAACTTCAAGCAGACGACTGATAATGTCATCGAGAACCGATTGGTCCATTTCGTGTCCTTCAAAGACCGAAAGTCAACGTGTTTATTGGATATGATGGAAAGGCCTAAAATCCGATGATGATGACGAAGAAGGAGAGAGCAAGAGGAAGAGGGAGAATAGTTGGAGTAATCGAATAGGCAGCATGAGAAATTGAGAAGTGATGGGGTTACGTCGTTTTGCTACACAAAGGGTGTCGTTTCATGATCGGAGAGAATTTTAGACATTCTTCTGATCAAAGGGGTTATTATTATACTTACGAAAAAAAAAGGGGTTATTATTATTATTATTTGGCCAAAGTGTAAATTTGGTCCCATATTTTTTACTCAATTCTCAATTTGGTCCTGTATTTTTTTTTTGTGGCAATTTTGGTCCTATATCTTTACAAAGATCCCAATTTTGGTCTCATATCATTTTTGATCTCATATCTTTTAGTTAAGTTGTAGAATTAGTTTCATATCTTTGCAAAAAGATCAACCATTAGTTTATCATTTTATAAAAATATGAAACCACTTCTAAACTTAACTCAGAGATATAAGATTAATTCTGCAATTAACCCAAAGATATGAGACTAAATCTGTAACAAAATGGGACCAAATTGAGACCTGATCCAAAGATATGGACTAAAAGTGCAAAAAAAAGATGTGAGATCAAATTGAAAACAGAGCAAAAGATATGATACCAAATTTATACTTTAGGCTTGTTATTTTTTTTTTTTTTGTAATGAGGAGGAAAAATGAAAGTAATTCCTTTTAATGAGAGCCGAATAAAAGGCACACGGGCAATGTATGTCACGTTCTCATTCGCATACTCATATAGACTCACATTGCCATGTCAACTTTAAATGGCAAGTTCTGGAATTTTCGAATAATGATAGAAAATCTTAAATTTCTGTTATAATAAAATGGGGAAAGAAAAGACCAAATAAAGGAACAAAGTTAAACTTGGATACTACTGGATGTTTCTATTTGGTTTTACCTTTTTTCTTTTACCATATTTGTACTCATTATCTTTTAACAAAAATTTTAAAAAACATTTAATTGTGATAATTCAATTTTTTTAAAAAATTAAAATATACAATTTAATTATTAAAAAAATTCTATAATATATTTATTACTCTCTAAAAAAATAAACGACATACTCTTTTAACTTTTATAAAAACAAATAAAAATATATTGTTTTATTTTTTAATAATTAAAAATTGAATCGTTAATTTGTTATTTTCTTTTTCTACATTTCATTACTTGATGTCCGCGGGACGGGACCACGCCAACTGCAGCTGATGTAAAGTTGATATTATCAATAGATTCGTATTTAGTAGTAGGAGTTTTTTTTTAGTAGTTTAGCAATCAACAATGTATATCCATCAACTTTTCAGTAAACATAAATGTATGACTTGGTATTTAATTTTCTCCAAGTTACATATTTTTCAACGCCTCAAAATTCATTCTATAATTTTTATTATAATTCTAAATTTTCTGGCCAATTCTCGTCCATGATTGCTATAACATTTTTTCTTCTTCATGGCAAGATTTGGATTGAGGAGTAGAATTATGTAATAAGAAAAAAAAATGTACACCTTTGAACCATAAAATGTCATAATGATATAACATAGCAATATATTGCATTATCGCCTTCTTTTTGTAAAATAAGTTGATTAGATCTTAATCGATATTAAAAAAAACCTATATTTGAATCATTAATGCATAAAATAAATTGTAATCTAATCGCTGAAACTAATCATCATCGCCTTCTTTTTGAAAACAACCACTAATTGTTTAAAATCCTAGATAATTCAATTTTGCTAGATACTATACTTTCAAGCTTCAAGGTAAAAGGCTTTTGTCCTATCTATTTCAAAAGATTCATATTGATTTAAAATATTAATAAGATGTTTTATTTTGGTCACAAACTATTAAATATAATTATTTTTTTTTTTCAAATTATAATGTGACAAGTCTAAAGTTATGTACTACTTTTGAAGACTATTTTCTCTATCTCATTGTCATCGTCAACAAACAAGGTCAAATCGGATCATGAAAGTATATCGTTTATTTCATAGTCAAATAAATAAAGTTGGTCATATTTCTCTTGTTTCAAGTCTAAATACGACGAGTTCAAAGTTATGGTTACTCTTAATGAGCTTTTTTTGTCCTCAGTTGCGATCATTAGTAAATAAGGTCAGATCGGACTTAGAAGTGAGTTTGGTTGTCTCAACTAGGTAGAAAAATGACTTGTTAAAAGTAATTTATAACTCTGTCGCATTCATAAAAAGAAACAAGAGAGATATGATCAACTTTGCTAATTTGATCGTAAAATGAGCAGTCCACTTTTGAGACATGATTTGACCTCATGTGTTGAGTGAGAGCTCTATATTCGATAGAGGAAGTACTCTTAAAAAACCATACGTAACTTTGGACTTATCATATTTTAATTTAAAATGAGAGAATTTTGATTATATTCAATAATTTGGGACAAAACTGCAATATTTTGTCAATATTTAAGACTAATATGAATCTTTTGAAATACAAAGGACCAAAATGAACATCAAGGTATATATTTAGGACCAAAATTAGCCTTTGACCTACTTTGAATTTAAATTTTGTTTAAAGATATTTTATCGCCTATTGAGATTTCCTAATTTGATCAATTATTAGCGTAAGCCCTAAATCTCAAAGTAGATAGACATGTCATCATAAAAAGGAAAAAAAAAAATTATACAAGTCGAAATAGAACAAAAAAAAAAAAAGCATAGTAGGCACGGCGCAACAAGCAGTGAAAGAATAAGGTGGGCACGGCGGCGACGCGATTCGTCGTCACTCGTGTGAGCGAGATCGTCCGGTAGTCGGCGCGTGTCATCGGAGAAATCCTCTGATATATTCTCTCAATTATCAGAGTGATCGTTTGTTTTACTGTTTGTATTGACTCCTTCTTTTAGATTTTGAAATTATCTTCACACATTCGGCACTGTCGCGTGGAAATTGCGATGAGAGGTAACAACAGTTCCGGGAATTATAGGAACCCATGTTTGACTATGCATCAGCCTTGGGCTTCTCTCCTCGTTTATGGGATCAAGCGTGTCGAGGGAAGATCATGGCCTGCTCCCATCAGAGGTATTTTCTACTTTCGCAACTAATTAATTAGCTGCAATTCACGGTGAACGAAACGGTCTGTGATGTCTTCACCATAATGTCAAGAAGCTAGGGCTAGTATTCTATCTCATTAATCGCAGTTTTGTTTGGTATTTGTTAATTACCGTAGTAATCAGTAAACAAACATTTGATCTAGAAATAAACAGCCACCCAAGTGTTCTTTCAACTTATTCATTCTTGAAAGATGCACCAAATTTCCCTGTTCTGTTGGCTGGGAAGGAAGATGATTGAAAGTGGTTTTTTCACTTATTTGTTTCAATAATTATCTTTTTTTTTTTTTTTTCTGGTTATAATAATTATCTTTTTTCTTTAATTTGTTTTTCATGAAGTCATTCTTAATGTGTAAAATCTTTTCATATTAAGGTCGTCTTTGGATTCATGCTGCCAGTAAAGTTCCAGAAGAGTCTACTATCAAAGCGATGGAGTACTTCTACAGGGAGATTTATGCAGTTAATGGAATAACTGACATTAAGTTTCCAGAGCATTATCCTGTTTCAAGGCTTTTGGGTATTCAGTTCTTCTCCCTCCGTTGTCCTTGATCTACTAACTTCCAGAATCGGGTCCTTTTCATAGTTTACTTTTACCTTAATTTAGAGTTCCTCTTTATAGTGTTGTGCTATCAATATCATGTTTCTTATTGTGGCAGTCAGTATAGGACATTCTTTCTTTTTGACCTTTTTATTGATATTCAAATTTCAAACATGCAGACTTTGTCCCTTTTCTTTATTAATTTTTACTTCAATAGTTTTTATTTCTAGTGATATGGTATAATGCTTTTCTGTTCTGGCCAGTGTTTAATGCTGCATAACTGTAAACTAGTAGTAGACCTGCATCTTTTCTTTTCTTCACCACCCCTTTTTCCTAATATTCTAATTTCACATTCCTTTCTGGCTACACGTCTAATGCCGATACTTTTAGGTTATTTGAGGGATGTTATGCATGGCTGGCTTTATATTAAAAGGCTTGTCATCAATTATCATAACTTACTATACAGAGTGATGGAAACAAAATAATGGTCTCCTCTTTATTTTTCTTCACTATTATGAAAAAGAATTCCTTATTACTCTATTAAAGGCAGTTAATTCTATATTACTTTTAGAAAAATAACAAATTCCATATTGCTTCACTAAAATTTATAAATGATTCCTCACCTTGTATAGTATAGAACCTGAAATCTCTTTTCTCTGATTCAGGTTGTGTTGAGGTGGTTGGCTGCTTGAGACGTGAAGAGCTAGCATCCTGGGAGATGGTCCCTGAAGGCGTAGGAAGCTGATTTATCTCAACCCTGTTAATTCAAATTTCAATAAGGTATTGGTTCATGACTAAATTAGGTCCCTTTTGTTCTCAGGTGAGGCTGGAAGCTCAAACTGATTATTGTTGGCTATGTGAACAGCCACAGGTCTGCGTCTTGTCACAGCTATTAAATTCTGATAATTGTAAGACATAAGAATTATAGGTTTGTATAGTGAAGAGGTGCTTTTTATGTCCTTTACGCAGAAGTTGTTGATTCCATTTGAGATGCGAGGATATCAAGGTGTTTATAACTTGGAAAAGAAGGTAATATGGTTTCAGAATTCCATCTTCTTCCTAGTGTTTCTTTCAAGCAAATGCTGACTTTTCTTACTTATCTAAGATATTTGAAGCTGCACTTAGAGGTCTGTCTCCAGTTGCAAGTCCATTTCCAGTGGAATTTCCACTTCCAAATCCGCAAGATCCATTTTCCTTGCAGCCAGGTTGTATCTCTGTGTCTTCTAATTTGAAAGCATCATCTGAAGTCGACCGATCATCAAGCCTGAGTCTGGCCATATCTGGTGCACGAGCAGCAGCTACACAGTTCTCAAAGAGGGGTCAGAATCCCCAAAATACTGCCCTGAACAATACATATGATAAAGTAAATAATAGTTATGAGGGGGCAGAAACTGTAAAATCTTATAATTTACGATCGTCCGGCAGATCTGTGGAAAAAGATAAAACTTTATCTACTAACCTCAATGAGATATTTGATGATGGGGCTTCAGCATCTCACCATGAAGATAAAAGCAGCTATAACATGTATGATCGGAGTCAGCCCATTCAACATCCAACTAAGGTTTGCTACCTCCTATCCTCGGTAATTGTTTCTTTTGTCCTTTTTTCTGAAAATTTCTGTCTAATTAATGAGGGAACTGAGCAGAGGTCTTTGGCATCAAAGAATGAGGAGAAAAGCAGCGATGACAAGTACGAGGGAAGCGGTACGCACAGACGATCTTCTGGCGCAGTTGTGAGTCAGAATATCCAGACTTCATCTAAGGTGCACACTCATCTCTGTACAACTGATGTTATATTATATATTTTAGGTCATTCTCTGTAGAGAACTTGGCTTTGTAATTTAGTTATATCACTAAAGTATAAATACAGTGGAAATTTTGTGAAAAGAGAAGAAACTATCAGGTGGCTTAGTATTAATTACATACATTGTTATTCCTTTCCTTCCCCGATAAAGAGGCAGCTCTCAAAATTATGTCCAATGTTGACATCATGGCTTTATAGCTTATTAAGTTTTGGTTTCTCCATTCAACATAATGAGCTTGATTCCGACCTTAGACCAGGCTGTTTAATTTTCAATTTTATTAGGTATTACTTATATTGAAAAATAAGGCCAGCTTTTAAAATCTCTGTTGATGAAAGCGGTGGCTTTGTTCTAGCTCTATTGAAGTTAAAACCCATCTAAAGTTGGATCTCTGTTTTTTTTTTTTTAAATTTTTATTATTTATTATTTTTTTTTTAATATGTGAAGATAGATGTTTCAGCAGGCAGCACTTTCATCCTCTGCTTTTTGCGTGAAATTGTATCACAAGAATATTATCTCATCACTTTCCTGAATTACCGTCTCTGCATACTTTTTTATATAAAATGATATGCCGCTAAGAAATTAAGGATGATAGATTTATTTGCCGTAATGCTGACTGGGACGTTATTAGATTTTTGCTGCAGCAGTGAGAAGCCTGAAGCCTTGAATCTTGATCGTGGGACTGAACGTGTAACGTAGTGATAGATGTACATTAGAGCCTGAAAACAAGCTTGGAGGTGGATAATTTCAATTTCTGTCAGTGTAATGTAATTATAATTTAGAAGCTTGTTTATCTGTTTAGTTAATCAATGCATCTTAGATTTTAGGTTAAAGTGCAAATTTGGTCTCATATCTTATGCTCAGTTTCCAATAAATGCATGTATTTTGTTTAACGGATTAAGTGAGAAATTATTATTGATATATATAATAATTTTACTCTGAGTGCATATAATGAGGATGAGTTGGATTGGCATTGATTTTTTAGTAAATTGGAAAGTGGAATAGAATTTATTTATGTTTACAAAAGAATCAAAAGTAGTGAGTGAATAGTTGAATCACAAAGATATGAATGTCATAAAATAATAAGAGAAAAGCTGAGAGCAGAGGGCGGCATCTTTGGTGGGATAGTTTTCATTGATCTAGTTGACTTTGGATAGTCCCATGCATGTGAGCCAACTAACCCAACAAGAATAATAGGATATAAATAAACAGACGTGTGTAAGTAATAATGCATAAGTGCAAGGAATCGAAAACACAAGATAATGGGTATACGAAGTGAATGTGAATATGGACATTCGTTTACATATACATACAGTCTGTGTTTGGTGTTGGTAATCAACGTCTTCCTCGTTTCACATTTGGCTCGTTTCAGCAGTGCCAACAATATTGAAGTTGAAGTTGATGGTGATGCTGGTAATTACAAGCTAGTAGAAAAGCGTGGGTTGAGGGATAATAAGGTTCATCACACAAGAGTCTCCAGAATCGTACCACCACCACCACCTCCTATTCTTAACCTTCCCGATCCTCCTCCCTTACTGAGATCTGATCACCTTATTAATTAAATTAGTTATATCTATCCTCATTCAAACTTTCAACATTTAATAATTCCTGTGTGTATTTTCTCTTTCTTCTTGATCTCATCAATTCCAATGTGTGTCCAGTCCAGGTTCTCTCTTGGAATTTCCTTATCAATATCATGTTATGATGCTAGTCAATAATTAAATCGATCCAGGTTAGCTAGCCAGTTATATTGTTTGAGCCGTTCAAATCTGAGCTTCAATTTGCGTATATGAATATTGCTTATTAAGTACTTTTCTACATAATTTAGCAGCAATATTTGCAGCTTGAATAATTTTTAATTTGTTGGCCTTCAACCCTTGTTGGTGCATTATCAGTTGTTTTAGATAGTAATTAAATGGGGACACTTTTATATATATGGCTAGACGTTAAAAATATCATTCCCTTGTAATTTGAAAAGGCCACGGCCTATCGCAGTTTACAAAAGGAAGAAGAGAATTAAGGAACAACATATACCAAGTTTGCTGAGGAACTCCTCAATTCTCGATGTTACCATAGTGAATTAGACAATTAGTGATAGATATATAGAGTTGGAAATATTGGCTTCATCTGTTATTGTGTAATATAAATAGATTAATGTCTCCCTCCGGCTGCATTAATATTCAATGATGTGCGGTACGGTGACAGTACTCGTTTTCAAGTTGATTTCCTTAAAGCAAACACACAAGATAAAGACGCCAAAATTTCAAACGGTTTCGGAAAATAATAAAATATAACAAATTAATTAACAAATTAAAATAGGTTCAACTACGTACATACCCTTCTCACTTGAATTGGCTACCTGTAAGCTGTAATTTGTCTTCTTATCAATGTGATATGCACTTATCATGTGGAGAAAATCCAGCTATTTTTAGTTAAAACTTAAACGGATCACCTTTTGAGTTAGCTAGGGTTCGCATTATATATGATCATTTGAATTTACTTAAATAATTACCATCTATATTCTTGCATTAGTAATTATTGACTAAATCATCGAAATTTTTTTGTGGAGTTCCAATCCTATCTTGTTTTTTGCTGGTCAATTTACCGTAAAGATTATAGAGGAATAGATTAGCAGTATTCGGGGGTTATATATATATATTTAAATATATTATAAAAATATCCGGCTTCATGTATAATTTGAGGAAAATTAAACATATATAACATATTTGTTAAGCGGTGACTTTGACTTTTTTTTTTGAAGGGGGAAGCGAAGAACACAAAAATAAAACTGGGAAATGGAAAGATTGTGTTTGCGTAGTTAAGAAAGTGTTTAATAATCGGCACAAAGCAAGGAGTTATTGTAACACTTAGCTTGAGCTCCATCGAATTCGCCTACACAAGATAGTCATGACTCATAACTTCCCTCTATCTATCTCCGTCATTTCCTTAATTCTCTGCCTTTATTTTTTCCCAAAGAAACTCCGATCCGCTTAAAGAAATACAATCTTTCTACACTACTTTAATTTAGTGCCCCATTTATTGTGCACCCAATTTTTCTCCCAGCTGTCATAAACTCTTATTACCTTGGTTTAGATGTGTTGACTTTGAAGAATGATATATATGGGTCCATTTGAATTGTGTGTCGTTGATCAAGCTTAGGTAGGCATGTTGAATAGGAACGTATACACACACATCATCAATAATTTTGTACTAGTTGCATCGTTGTCAAGGTGTTGGGCTGTAAAGTAATATGAACGTATATAATAGAGAATAGGATGGAATAGATAGATAGGGAAATGAGAAAGTACTACATTGAATGGTGAAAGTGCGATATTATAAGTAGAAGCAGTAGTAGGTAAGTGGCGCAATGACGTCGGATATGTCATTTTTGTCGGGACGCGAGCAAGTACATACGTGGTGTCCACACTATAAATATATATATAAAGTATAAACATTAAACAACACTTTGCTAATTCCCATTCTTTCTTCCAAATTGTCCCAAGTAATTATGGCGAACCGGTGGTGGAGCGAGTCGGTGGGAGTAGAGAAATCATCGGATGCGGGCGTGTGCATGAATGTTAATGATGAGGCTACTGCAAGAAGAAAGAATATTAGTGAAGAAGAAGAGAAAGGAGAGAACAGTACGGGTGAGCCCAAAGAAGGAGCCATAGTGATGGAAGTAGTGAGTAGTAGGCGTAGGCCCAGGGGCCGACCACCGGGCTCAAAGAACAAGCCCAAGCCTCCCATATTCGTGGCCCGGGATACTCCCAACGCGCTTCGAAGCCACGTCATCGAGATTGCCACCGGCGCCGACATTGCCGATTCCTTGTTTGGCTTCGCCACGAGGCGTCAGAGAGGCGTCTGTGTCCTCAGCGCCTCCGGCTCCGTCACCAACCTCACACTCCGCCACCGCGGCGCCGTCGTGTCGCTTCACGGCCGATTTGATATACTGTCGTTGACGGGGTCGTTTATGCCGGTAGGAGCGGAGGCAGGGCCCATGGGCCTGACGGTGTACGTGGGGGGAGGGCAAGGGCAGGTGGTGGGAGGAGGAGTGGTGGGCCCGCTCGTGGCGTCAGGGCCCGTCATGGTCATGGCAGCTACGTTTTGTGATGCCACGTATGAGAGGTTGCCGCCTGTTGTGGAGGAAGACGGCGGCGGCGGAGGGCAGCAAAGTCATCATCATGAGATGGGCTTTGATGGACATGGTCAAGCGAGGGCACCCTATAATAATTATAACTGAATTAGTAGCTATAGCTAGCTAGCTAGTTAGTTAGTTGTTATAACAAACTAAGAGTGGAAGCTATATATAATTATATATTGCTATTGCAGCAGTAGTGAGTCACCAAATCATTCACACCTTATTATTCTCCTTCTTCAACTATATATATGCCTACTCACAACATTCACTACGTTACTCAATTACATGTTAATTATAGATTTACATATATATTAATGGTCTTTTCTTCATCTTCATCAATTTGTTGTTCCTCTTTTTTTCAGTTTTCTCCTATATATATGCACATTGTAAATAATTAATTAGACGGACTGGTGTCCTAAGCCCACTACATACATTTTCCTGCAATTCATTCCTGCTCTATATAATTCCCAAACGTAACTGTCTGACATAGACTCAAAATTAAATAACCAAAATAGTCACAGAATTCGTCAGGCTGCTGTAACTATATATGATATGAGTTTAAGTTTAACAGTAATATATTTTTTCTTCTTTTCAGTTAAATATCTTTCTTATTTTCCTCATACATGCATGATATTATTCGTATCTATCATCAAAGCTGGCTGCATATATAGAAGATAATTTTCTAGTTTTAATTAGGTGTTACCACCCCATGTAATGATTACTGATCGATTCATACTATGATGCCTAATTATGCCCCCAAATATGCCCCCAGAAAGTGACTTGGTTATTAATTAATACCTTTATATATATATATATATATAAATATGCCCCCAGAAAGTGACTTGGTTATTAATTAATAACCAAGTCACTTTCTGGGGGCATATTTGGGGGCATAATTAGGCATCATAGTATGAATCGATCAGTAATCATTACATGGGGTGGTAACACCTAATTAAAACTAGAAAATTATCTTCTATATATGCAGCCAGCTTTGATGATAGATACGAATAATATCATGCATGTATGAGGAAAATAAGAAAGATATTTAACTGAAAAGAAGAAAAAATATATTACTGTTAAACTTAAACTCATATCATATATAGTTACAGCAGCCTGACGAATTCTGTGACTATTTTGGTTATTTAATTTTGAGTCTATGTCAGACAGTTACGTTTGGGAATTATATAGAGCAGGAATGAATTGCAGGAAAATGTATGTAGTGGGCTTAGGACACCAGTCCGTCTAATTAATTATTTACAATGTGCATATATATAGGAGAAAACTGAAAAAAAGAGGAACAACAAATTGATGAAGATGAAGAAAAGACCATTAATATATATGTAAATCTATAATTAACATGTAATTGAGTAACGTAGTGAATGTTGTGAGTAGGCATATATATAGTTGAAGAAGGAGAATAATAAGGTGTGAATGATTTGGTGACTCACTACTGCTGCAATAGCAATATATAATTATATATAGCTTCCACTCTTAGTTTGTTATAACAACTAACTAACTAGCTAGCTAGCTATAGCTACTAATTCAGTTATAATTATTATAGGGTGCCCTCGCTTGACCATGTCCATCAAAGCCCATCTCATGATGATGACTTTGCTGCCCTCCGCCGCCGCCGTCTTCCTCCACAACAGGCGGCAACCTCTCATACGTGGCATCACAAAACGTAGCTGCCATGACCATGACGGGCCCTGACGCCACGAGCGGGCCCACCACTCCTCCTCCCACCACCTGCCCTTGCCCTCCCCCCACGTACACCGTCAGGCCCATGGGCCCTGCCTCCGCTCCTACCGGCATAAACGACCCCGTCAACGACAGTATATCAAATCGGCCGTGAAGCGACACGACGGCGCCGCGGTGGCGGAGTGTGAGGTTGGTGACGGAGCCGGAGGCGCTGAGGACACAGACGCCTCTCTGACGCCTCGTGGCGAAGCCAAACAAGGAATCGGCAATGTCGGCGCCGGTGGCAATCTCGATGACGTGGCTTCGAAGCGCGTTGGGAGTATCCCGGGCCACGAATATGGGAGGCTTGGGCTTGTTCTTTGAGCCCGGTGGTCGGCCCCTGGGCCTAC
This sequence comes from Chamaecrista fasciculata, assembly GCA_003254925.1. Taxonomy (NCBI): domain Eukaryota; kingdom Viridiplantae; phylum Streptophyta; class Magnoliopsida; order Fabales; family Fabaceae; genus Chamaecrista; species Chamaecrista fasciculata. The sequence goes on from QANZ01004226.1 coordinate 249,977, forward strand.
GCCTACTACTCACTACTTCCATCACTATGGCTCCTTCTTTGGGCTCACCCGTACTGTTCTCTCCTTTCTCTTCTTCTTCACTAATATTCTTTCTTCTTGCAGTAGCCTCATCATTAACATTCATGCACACGCCCGCATCCGATGATTTCTCTACTCCCACCGACTCGCTCCACCACCGGTTCGCCATAATTACTTGGGACAATTTGGAAGAAAGAATGGGAATTAGCAAAGTGTTGTTTAATGTTTATACTTTATATATATATTTATAGTGTGGACACCACGTATGTACTTGCTCGCGTCCCGACAAAAATGACATATCCGACGTCATTGCGCCACTTACCTACTACTGCTTCTACTTATAATATCGCACTTTCACCATTCAATGTAGTACTTTCTCATTTCCCTATCTATCTATTCCATCCTATTCTCTATTATATACGTTCATATTACTTTACAGCCCAACACCTTGACAACGATGCAACTAGTACAAAATTATTGATGATGTGTGTGTATACGTTC
>QANZ01004226.1:251399-294888 GCA_003254925.1 Chamaecrista fasciculata
CTCCCAATGACGACGAGAATCAAGATCATCGAAAACTTGATTCAGACGTCATCGCATCTCGGATTGTAGGGCTTGTTAGTGACCACCCGAAGACCTCTGGAAAGCAGATTGTACACATGATGTGGAGTGAGTTTGGGTTCCAGGTCAGCTATAAAAAGGCATGGGCGGCAAAGTATAAAGCACTTAAAATTGCCTTCGGTGATTGGGAGGAAGCGTATACCCGTGTTCCTCGGTTTCTTAATGCCGCAGAAGCATGTATGCCCGGGACATTTACTGACTTCAAGACGGTTCCCATTGACGACTCAAACGCACAATTTCATCGTGCATTTTGGGCTTTCAGACCGTGTATCGATGCATTTCCGCATCTGAAACCGATTGTGCAGGTGGACGGGACTTTCCTCACTGGTAGATACAAGCACACTTTGCTGATAGCCTGCTCTCAAGACGGTGACAGAAAGATTGTGCCTCTTGCATTTGCAATTGTCAAGAGCGAAAAAGGCGTCGCGTGGAAGTGGTTCCTCCAAAGATTGCGCAGACATGTTGTGGGCATGGATAGGCAAGGAGTTTGCCTTATTTCTGATAGGGCCAACGGAATCATTGAAGCTGTGGAGGATCCACGATGCGGGTGGCAGCCCCCGTTAGGGTACCATGTCTTCTGCCTTAGACACATTGCCAGCAATGTGATGACGAAGTACCATAAAAAGTCGCTGAAGATAGCGGTCTAAAACATAGGTATGTTATTTGATTCATCGCTAATTTTGCTCTGCTGAAGCTGTATAAATTGTCAGTCACTAATTATACAAATACAGGTTACCAACTGCGGCGGGATAAGGCAGATTCTCTTCTGGGAGAATTGGAGTTGATCCACCGTACCTGTTACGACTACTTGCCTCTGAGGCATCAATGGATGCAATCCTACGACGAGGGTCGTCGCTTCTACCACATGACGACAAACCTGGTTGAGTGTATCAACGGGGTGTTCAAAGGATTCCGGAAGTTACCATTAATGGGTGTCGTCCAAGGCTCGTATTACCGGCTGAACAGGTTCTTCCAGGAACGTCGTCAAACATACTTAGCTCAGCTACAAGCCGGCAATGTCCACTCCGAGACCGTTAGGGTTGCAATGGACAAGAACATAGCTCGATCATCCTCACTGCGTGTCACGCAGTTCGATGCAGAGAGCCTTTTATTTGAGGTCCTCGACCCTTACGATGAAAGTACTACTCAAGTCGGACGGACATATAAACTTGAGCTTCGAGCCCGTAGGTGTGATTGTGGGGCATTTCAGGCAAAACATTACCCTTGTGTGCACGCAGTGGCTGCTTGTGTGCGTATGGGTTGGGACTCGTTGGCCTATGTACATCCATGCTTCCGATTGGATACAATGATACAGGCATATAACACCCACTTTCAACCTATTGGCGACGTCTCTTCATGGCCGCCGTACATGGGTCCAACCGTGTGGCCGGACCCCGAGAAACGGAGGAACAGATATGGTCGACCCGCAGAGGCCCGCATTCACAACGAGATGGACGATAGGGAACCAGTTGGGACCATTAGATGTAGCAATTGTAGGGCCGTTGGACACAATAGGAAACGGTGTCCACATCGAAATAGGAATTTGTAAATTTATGTATTTGTAAACTGGTGTACTTGTAAACTTGTTTGTCAACTTCGATATTTAATTTAAGTGATTTTTATGGATAATGTCAGTGATTTTTATGGATGATTATGGATGATTTTTAATTTCAATATATATATATATTCGTTTGTAGTAAAGATGGCCAACAGACTTGATCGTAATCAAAGACAACAAAGGCGCATCGTTAGCCCGTTGCCAGTCGACCGAAGCGTGCTCTATTTAACAGAGCGACATATCGCGATGCACATTTGGAATGGCGATGTACGGTTAATTATTTGGTTATTTGTTGACTGGTGTTTTTTCATACGCTTAATTAATTGCTTCTATATATCTTTTAATACCATTCTGTTATCATATTGCAGGAGTCATTACTCTCCCGGACTCTCACGCTACGCCGATGCACACGTACTCAGGAGTTTCACGGTGAGCCGCATCCGCTTATCGTACCATATTTGATGAGTTCTGGGTTTTATGGGGTCTCCTGCATTGTGGCCACCAGTTTTAAATTTGAGGCCGGCTTGATTTCTGCTCTAGTCGAGCGATGGCGGCCGGAGACCCACACGTTTCATATGCCGCAGGGAGAGTGCACGATCACTCTCCAGGATGTCGCCATACAGCTGGGACTACCGTGTGATGGGGAGCCAGTTATTGGCCATTCAGATGGCGATTGGAGACATTTGGTCGGCCGACTTTTGGGTCACACACCCCACGAACAAATGTTTAAAGGACAGCGGTTGAAAATGACCTGGTTATTTGAGAATTTTAATGCACGACGATTTCCAGAAAATCCCACAGAGGAGCAGGTGCAGCAGTTTGCACGAGCGTATATACTACGCATGATCGGCGGCTGGTTGATACCTGACCAGTCAGGTAATTTAGTGCACTGCATGTACCTGCGTTTCTTGGAGAACCTCGAGTTGTGCGGGGGATACAGTTGGGGTTCAGCTGTATTATCAAACTTGTATAGTGATATGTGTGATGCCACAAAACCCGGGGCCAAGGGGATGGGCGGTTGCATCCTTCTTATGCAACTATGGGCTTGGGATCGATTCCCGTCACTAGCCCCACATTGCAGAAACCAACCACCCGCCCGAGATATGTATGTGGAGTGGGGCTTTCCACCACCGCCTTTGGGACACCGGTATGTGTGTTTCCGTGTATATTCATGTTACCCCTTCCATTGACATTATAATTTTTACTATATTATACTAATGGTTTTCATTTATGTGTAGGTGGGCTGCAAGGCTTAACCATTTCTTACCACGCGATGAATCTATACTGTGGTACCGCCAGTGGATTGATCATCATAAAGGGCGTGAAGTATGCATGACAATTATGACTATATTGTATAATTTTAATTTTTATTCCATTATGCTTAACGATGCTTTTTTCCAGTTCGTGTGGCAGCCATATGACAATGATGCCGCCGTGGCAGCCCGCATCCCTGACTACTGTCTGCATAACTCTTCTGTGTGGCGGTCCTCATGTCCGCTGTTATGTATGCACATAGTCGAGTGGCACCACCCTGATCGAGTGCTGCGACAGTTTCAGATGGACCAACACATTCCTGGTCCTGGAATCAACTTAGACAACTTGGGTTATCACGGAAGAGATCTTAGAGGACAAACCCAAGTTGACTGGGAAAATAGGCATCGTCCATTTGTCATGTGTTGGGCCCAACGAAATAATTTTGTCTTCAGTATAAATGCGTCGTCTAGGCCATTGGTTAGGCTTGACGAGTACCTCCAGTGGTACAAAAGGCACACATGGCGATGGTTGGACGCTGTTGGTGGATCCATCATGTATGCGGTGCGTAAATCATATTTAATTTCCCGTAACCATGTATTTAATATTTTTGTCGTATAATCACTTATGTTTACTACTTCATGCAGGTCGAGCATTTGGACAGGTTAGAAGAACATGCGAACAATCCTGAGACCACTATTGAAGAATTAGCCGACCAAGTCAAGACCATCTCTATTAATGTCAGGGGGGCATTAGGTGAGGGGCTGGAGGCACATGGAAACATGCTGGCACGCAGTCGTCAGGCACCCGCTAGGCCAGACGTTAATTTGCCAGAAATTCCTCCGACCCAGTCACCACCAAGACGCAAGAGGTGGCGGCAAGGGCATTTTTCGGCTAGACAACCGCAACAAGTAATTTACGATCAGCCGTCGCCGCCGTCACCTCCATTGCACCCCTCGGCACAGAGACATACATGTCATGCGTCGTCCCCTGCTTACCAGGAGCCGCCTCCATCGCATAGGCATGAATCCCCCCATTTTGATGGTTTGACGGGATTCCTAACTGGTGGTGGGACTTCGTCCTCATTCTATGACGGTGGTACTTCGGCCACGTTAGACGTCCCGGAGTCGTCTTCCCGCCGTCCACAGAATTTTGGTTACCCAGACCTGTCACTTGGGGTATCTCTTACACAGCACAATTTTAGTTCATTCGGAGGTTTTTCTGGTTCAGCATACTACAGTGGTGGTTCTTCGGCACGTCCTGCCTCGTTAGACATTGCAGAGTCGTCTTCACGCCTTCCACAGATACCTTTCTTGGACTTGTTGACGGATCCGGACTATACAGTGCAGCACGACATGCCTCCTGTACATTTTTCACAGCATGACATGCCTCCTCCTGATTCACAAACTTTTTCACAGGCTGACATGCATCCACCACAAACATTTTTCTCACCGCCCTTTCTACGTAATCGAGATACGCTGAACCCTCCAAATAGATATACCCCAGGATGAGGTGGATAACTCGTATAATTTTCTTTTTTACTTGATATACATTTGTATAATTTTTTTTTTATAAATTTTGTTTTATGTTTTTAACCGTGTAATTTGTTTTTAACGGGATAAATTTGCAGCACATGGGCATGACTGAAATTAGTCACTGAAATCGCAGCACATGCTGCGATTTCATATGATTGAAATCAATCACATGAAATCGCAGCATGTGCTGCGATTTCATTTGATTGATTTCAATCAAATGAAATCGCAGCACATGCTGCGATTTCATATGATTGAAATCAGTCATATGAAATCGCAGCATGTGCTGCGATTTTAATGATTGATTTCAATCATTGAAATCGCAGCATGTGCTGCGATTTTATTACAATTCCTGCCCCACCCGCTGACCCTCCAACGTGGCATCCATCTGCGGAATTATTTTTTCGGTTGGGTGATGTGGCGCATTTTTTTATTTTTTTGTATTATAAAAATAAAAAAACCTACACTTATCTATACATCCCTGAGAAGGAAGCAAAGTATATACAATATAATTATATATATAGTAGCGAAAATATGCTCAATTCCACAAGGTTCTTCCATAAAGTTTCAGGGTCTCGGAACTGCTACACTTTCTTTTTGGTCAAAAGAAGTATTAATTTATAATTACATGTATGTATAGTGCAAATCTACACTCGATCCTGAATTATACTTGTGTATATAGTTCAAATCTAGTTAGTTGGTTTGATTTAATTTGGTCAATCTTCACAAGGATATATATGGCATCGTACTGTACAATATGCATGATATCTTTCTAAAAGTCAAATTCGTACTCAAATGAAACTATATGAATTTACATATATACACTACTCTCGCTAGCTAATATATTTCATATATAATGTGATGGTTGGTCCTCAATTAGGACAATATATATATACACAGTTAGTTGACAGTGTCTAATTTTCAGTGTTATCCTGAAAACCATTTTGAAAGGTAAACGTAACTTTTGTGCGATGTGCTGCAAAAGCATGTTTTCTTGACACTCAAAGGATTGATCCCATATATATAGCTAGCTATAGCTAGAGTTCAAAGCCAACAAAGAGGACCCAATTCACGTGGATTCACATGTCAATGTTTATCTACATACATATGAACCCTAATTTATTCATTATTATATATTATATATATTCAGCTCATCAGCTGATTAATCAATTACTCCCTTAATTAGCTTTCAACATTTCAGTGGTAAAAAGCAGTTATATGTTTTTGGACCCCACTGATGAGGCATCTATATTCAAGTTTGCTTTCATATTTACAATACATTTACTACTTATTAACAACTTTTTTTTCTTTCTTTACTCACTACTTAATCTTGTATTGATCTGGTTTATATTGCTTTGTATATGGCAACAATCACTAGACGTAATGATCTGTTCCATTGTGTTCAAAGAAGACAATAAAGGCTTCAATTTGGGAATGAAATAAGGGAAAGATATCTATGATATTGATAGAAATAATTAAAGTATATTTAATAGAAAAAATATATAGATTAGTAGTTGAAAATATATGGGTCAATAATTTAATTTTTGAAAATTTAATTTATTTTTTAATATTTAAAAGCTATAAAATATATAAATTAGTCATTAAAAAATATACAAATTAACAATTTAATTCTTAAAAATATAATTTAATTTTTAATATTTAAATGTTATAAAAACAAAACTTCTTAATTCTTTTATTTCTAGAAATTAGTTCGTATAAAATAAATTTGAAATCTAAACTGTACATCTTTACAAATTTTAAAAATTCAACGTATTATCTAAATCTTTAGAGATATAATTGTCAACTCTAATACTTACTCTATTTAATGAACTTCTTATGTCCTAATAAACTATGGAACAACTCATGATGGGATATATGTTTCTCTTTGATTAAAAGTCTAATTAGGACCCCATGATAATTTGCAATAGTACTTTGGATATAAATGCATTAACGAAGTACAATCATTAAGAAAATTAACGATCGAGATGACCCACTTGTGGTTGTGGATAAAGCACATAAGTGACAAGTTGTGCATAATAAAATAAACATTGCATAATGAACATCAATTGTCTTTCATTAATCAGCTTTTGAAAATTGAGGACACACTCAAAACTTCAATGTTAAAAACAAAACAAAGTACTTGGTGCTTAACTTTTCTTTTAATTAATTAAGCACATAAACATGGCGTCGAGTGCACGGCTTTAGCTGTATTGGCTCTCCACCTAAATAGCTATTGAGACAACAATATTGATATATATATATATATATATAGTTGGATAACACCTATCCCTATTTGCCATTGATTCTTCAGTGGTTTCCTAAGGAAGCCTATATATTAATAGAACCAAAGTCAATTTTGTGTGGCAATTTACTGGCTACATTGGTTTAATTATGCTCCTTTCAATTAAACCACACAATGCAAAAATGATGGTCAAATCGCTAGCTGTCATGGAAAAATTAGAAAGTTATGGTGAATAAAGATAATATTAGTTAAATAAATTAAAGATCCCAAAAATCAAAGGGCATGTCCCAATATATGATCCAGACATACTATTAGTATAACTAGTACCAGACCTTGCACGGATTTTTCCTTTTCATCACATCTTTCCAAACATATAAAATCCTAATTGCCCTGGGAGAATGTACCGTTATATTATATATTTCAGTGGAGTATGAATGATTTACTTCAGTTTAGCTTGGGCAACTCTCTTTATGGTAAAAGAAACAGGAATTTTTTTCCTGCTCTACTTATGAATTATGATATAGCCTCATCAACACACTACGAAATTAACAAATGCTATCGAGTTTAACAGTTGAACGAAATAATAATGCCTACTCACAACATTCACTACGTTACTCATACTTTCTTTGCTTTTGTAGATACAGCAACCATTTCCTCCCTTTTCTTCTTTCTCTTATCTATCGTTCTGTAAAGCTCTCATTAGACTATTCTTGTGTTGAATAATTCATATATATATATATATATATATATCTCACTTCAGCAGATAATCCTGAATAGTGACGACTCTAAACCAGAGTAGGCTTCTGGAACTTCCCATGAACCCACACCCTTCGCATGCTCTTCCCTTTCTGGCGATTCACAGACTTTACACAACAATATTCAAGCTCGAGCTGCAAGGTTCACAGAATGTTAAACTCAATATGTGAAAAACACTACAGAAACAGCATGAGAGAACTAATTTATGAGAAAACCTATTTTTTAGTACTTAAATTTGTATTGAAACTACGATTTAGTTATTCAATATTGAAAATACACTTTTGATCCCTAATTTTTGAACAAACATCAACTATTTAGTTCTCATAAATAACATTTTAGGGACTAAATAATCAACGCTTGTAAAAAAATCAGAGATCAAAAAGTATATTTCCAATATCCAGTGTAATTTTGGGATAAATTCAGAGACCCAAAAAATAAGTTTTCTCCAAAATTTTGCAGAAAGGTGGGAGATTCTGAAGTTCTCTCCATATGAACAACCACTACATTGTTAATTGACGCTAACTTCAGTTCAGATCAATGATGATGCAAATAAGTATATGTTTTAGTGCAGGATCCTGATAATATCACACAAATATTTCTGTTTCTTCATTAACCTGAAAGGTCTGTATCCTGATAATTATATAAAAAAAAAAGTACCTCAGTGAAGCCCACATTCACAAATAGGTCTCTGACAACATCTAAACAAAAGAAATATGAACGTGTTCCATCCGCTCGTTTGTATTCCCTGAATCCAACTCTCTTGGCCCGCTCAAATCGGAGCATAGTCATATCATAGAGGCCTGATTTAATGAAAATCAATAATAGTAAGTGATTTAGGATTTAGAAGAAATATTATATTTACTTTGTCAGAAAATATATGATATTACTAAGGATTCTCAAAAGTACCATAAAGTCATGTACTTTTCCTCTAAATGACTGCAGTAAAAATAAACTAGTTAGTTTGTTTGTTACCATAGTCCCTGAAAAACACCATGCCCCCAGGCTTCAAAACGGTAAAACACTCCTTGATGGACCTTGCCATTCTTTCCAGTGGTACTGCTGATAGAGTGAATATCTGATAAAATTAACATCACAACGAACAACCATTACATTCAGATGTCATCAACATATGTTTTAGCCATAGAAAGAAGATATTAGTATGTGTAAAAGAATTTGGACAGATAAAAAGGAAAGAGTGAGCATAAATGATGCAAAACAATCTTAAATCATACACCTACCATTTTTTTAAAAATGACACTTACGAGCCACAAAATGAGAACCATAATGCCTGTGTTATGCCAGCTAAAACTATTAAGTGTATAGACAAAAATGTTATGCATGTAATGAAAGAGCGATTTTTACATCATAATATATCAAACATAATGTTAGGCTTATGTGGAAAAGAGAACATTTATAAGGAAATAATAAAAATAACATATCGGTATTATAACAATTTATACTTGTCTAGTCTAATATATGGAAGCATCACATCATTAAACTTATGACAGTTTTGAAAGAGAAAAGCTCATACCAAAGTTATAAAATCTACTCCGCCAATACAACCGTCACATACTTCTGAAGAATATGTATTGGTAAAATGCGATTCATTACCCTCTTTGGACTCTGGAGGAAAACAAAATTACTAAATGACAACTTTTATGGAGCCGATAATAGAAAAGAATAGTACACATCAGCAGCGTAAAGGTGAAGTAAGGGACCTGGCAAGTAGTTTGACTGCGGTTGCAAAATTTTATCCTGGCAAGGGTTGCATGCCAACCACTTGGGAAAGCCATTAGTGGAAACATCACAACAGAATGTATGAAAACGATCTTCAAAAGAGACAATCGAGGCAGCACCTATAACTTCTTTAGCTTTCTCTAGAGTTTTGTTACTACAGTCGCATGCATAAACAATCACATCTTTGTTTGCTCTACACAGGAAAACTTTGTCAGAACTGAAACTCCTAGATCCAAACCAATAGCAAAAATACAAACTCTGCCTCCCCCCCAAAAAAAATTAGCAAATATACAAACATACAAACTTCCCTAAAGGAAGTAGCTTATTTTAATCTTCTATCCTATACATCTTGAATGAACAACTGATTTCGCATATCAACGACCAGTTTCAACTAAGCAAGCTATCTCAAAGTTAAAGTACATCCTATAAATCTGAAACAATACAGTGAAGATTACCATGGCTCCTGTGGAAAGATGGAAGTTTAATGTGATTTGAGGAAAGAAATACGTTTCCATTATACTGGAAATTCATAGGGGTAAGGGAATCCAACAAGTTATGAGCAAGTGAATCATTTTAGTCAATGTATTATTCAAGAGTCGTTAAGGTGTTAAATGCACAAGAAAAATTCAATTTTCTTTTTTAAGGAAAAAAATGGTCAAAAACTTCGACATGCAGAAGCCAATTTCAGGAAAGTCTCAATGATTGTTCACACTCAACGACATTTGCAACTTTGCATGAACCAAACGAACTTATATAGATATATCATACACACACACACTCACGTTCTTAAAGTAGTCTTGTTTTAATAGATTTCTGATCGGCTGAGCATCTGGGAAGAAAGAACAAATTCGAGCAAGAAAAACTTGCCCTCCGTAAAACAAGTAATATGGGCTATGCAACTTGTAAGGAAATGCAGGACAGTATCTCCAGATTTGATTATGCCCATTATCAAAAGAAAAAAAAAGGCAGGGGTAAATCAGTATACGGCAACATCAGACAAAAAGGGGTACCTAAAACCTTTTGAATTTCTCATGAAAGTACCCATCTCATTACTAGCAGTTCCAAAAAGAATCCTGCATGTATGTTGTGTCTAGAGTCTATACAGTGAATGTGAATAGCTACAATCAGCGTGGGATGGTGTTACTCTGTTACTACTCCAAAGTAATTAAGGTTTAGGACTCAATCCACTAATGTCGTGAAAGCCACATAAAGATTAATTTAGTATTGTCTCTGATTGCTTCACCGGGAAAAAAAGAAAAAAAAAAGAGAGAATTATTTACCGTAGAATTGGAAGAGCAGTACTGCCATTGCCACAACCCACTTCCAAAACCTTCGACTTTTTCCCACAGGAAACTAGTTCGGGGAACTCCTTCAACAAGTACCGTCTCTCCTGAATAAAAAATCGCACATCGTTTAAATTACACGACAATCAGTATAAAACAAGCATGAAACTAACAAATCACGCAGAAGGGGAAAACCTTGAAGAATTTTCCAGAGGAATGACGGACATGAAATTGTTCCCAAGCATCCACGTCGGCTTGTGATTGAGTGGCATAAGAAGAGGGCTCAAATGGAAGGAAGTGGAAGCTAAAACGAGGGATAGATTCTACCTCTGCTCTTAATTCTTCCCACTCGAAATCCTTGGAGAAATATTCTGCTTCGGAACTCATTCTCAACACAACACCACCTTTTGGGGGTACTGATACTGATAGTACCAATCAACCCCACTTTCGATTTCGATTTCGATTTCGTCGCGTCACGTGATCCCTAACTCGTGAAATGTACGTCTAACGCATCGTCACGAGCGTCGTTCATGCCCTAACGAGCGAGCGACGCACCATTGATACTTCATAGTTCATAACATATTTATGGTGTGGAAAACTTTATTGTGGTCTAATTATACTACTTTTATTTTGATTTTTAAATATTTTTATTTATTCCATCATCAATATAAAATATGATTATATTTAGTCGCAACCATTATTTTAATAAAAAAATTAGAAGAAAGATAGAAAAATAGCCAATCTAACTATCTAAATGAAAAAACTATCTAAATGAAAAATAAGGATAGAAACTAAAAAAAAATGATATTTTGTATTAAATAGTGAAATAAATAAAAAAATTTGAAAAGTAAAGCAAAACAAAACAAACACTATATTAAGAGGATACAAATATCTAATTATTATTCCACCAAAAAAAAATATCTAATTATTATTTTTATATCAAAACATTGTTTTTTGTTATTTAAAATTATTTTTATTGTTATTATAATTTACTAATATGACACCCGTTCGTTCGCAAGGGTTTTTCCTTTTCATTATATCTTTCTGGACATATAAAATCCTAATTACTATCGGAGATTGACCTTGCAAAAAATTATGATTTCAGAAAATTATAACAATATACTTTCCATTCAAGTAACCTTTCCTCTCAAAAGTTTTAACTAAACTTTCGCCGAATGATTTATATTCCAAAATTAATTATGATTGCAACATCAAAGCAAGTGTTATAAGAAGTAAGCAAAGTTCAACTCTACCTATTATATGTACATGAAAAAGAATTGGCAAGATCAAAATGTAAAGAAATCTAAAATTATAACAAAATTGGTATTGCTCATGTTAAAGGATGATTGGAAATCAGAAAAGGATGATTGAATAACTACAAATTCTTTTTCTATCATCTAATTGAGAGCAGTTCAATTCAAGTCATTTGATTTAAGTTTCCACAATGTAACTATGCACAGTTTTACAACAAAAACATGATCAACAACATATAGAATAGGACTAGTGTCAAGTACCAACATTTACTGGAAATTACAATCAACATAAATTATCTAAATACCAAACTGATTCAAAGATAGAGAATTGACTTGTGTTGCAGTAGAAAAGTAAGAAAGAGATTGGTAAATTTGAAAAAGTCAAAATGTGAGATAAGTAGGTAACTTGTTTTGGAGTAAATTATATAATAAAATTGTAGGAAATTTTTTAATTTAGTCCTCTCATAAACTTATTTGCAATTTTTTAACAACAAAAAAAAGGCACCAAATTTTAAGTAAAAAAGCCAATTGTTGCATGTATGTATAATGCAATTTAAATTAAGAATCTGATTTACTTCACTATACTTATAGATTAAAACTAAAAAGTTCTTATAAATATCATGAACTTAGCAAATTGGAAATCAATTCATGTCTAAATACCATCATTTCATGTGGAACGAAGAGCAAAATAAGGGACTGATTGCTGAGTATAGTGGCTTTGATTTGATTGCATTAAAACATGTTTTATTGTCTAGTTTTGATACATGTCACTAAAAAGGTGAAAGAAGCATTAGGTTCACTTTGTCAACCTTTATAACCTTGTTGGGCTTGTCATTTAAAATCAACAACTATCACTGAAATCTCATGGCATCAAGATTACAGAAAAACAAACAAATAAAAGAAAGTCGTGTTGAACCTTCTCTATTATACTGGACCAACTCAATTAAACTTATCCAAGAAAGCTACCATTGGAAAACATTATTCAGACCTCTGTGACTCCCTCTTATAAAGAATCCATGTGACTCCTCAAATAAACTATTTATGGGCACAGCCATCCACAAACAGATTCAGCTGAATATTAATTTATCCCTCTTCCTTCTATCTCTGCAATAAAATCATATGTATAATCTTCATTATGTAGCTAAATAAGCAAGAAGAAAAAAGAGGAAGTTGTCATTTAATTAAACAATGAACAAAGAACCAAATAATAGGTTTAAACAAAAGATGATTGGTAAGCAATCATTTTAATTAAGCAATGATAAAAGTAAGTGTTACAGAAGCAAAGTTCATTGATTGCTAATGATGTGGTTAGGTTCAACTCTGATAAATTATGGCATTAGATAACATAAATTTAAGACACAAATGACACTTACATAGTAAATTTAAGGACAGTACTCATGAGCATCTCAGAATGCATATTTATGTTGTGATTTATGTGAGGTAGAACCTCAGTGTTATCATCTGAGAATCATCTCCGTACAAAATAAAGGGCTCATAGTAGAATAAAGCATGCAAAATATAATATACCTCCTCATATACATAATCACGGTCACTTCCTGTCCAAGGATATCGAGGCTGCAGGTCAACACCTTCTCCTTCCTCTCCAATGTGATCATGCTTCAGGCGCTGATATATCCCAAGCAGGTCCATAATAGATGATTTCCCTTTAGTTGCCTCTACCGGCAACAAACCCCCTACAATTTTAAAATCAATACATTTTAGTGAACAAATTTATCTATCCTTCAAGACTCAACAATAATTGTTTGCAATTCACTGTATCATTTTTTAACTCACCTATCAAGGTATATTCAACTGAAGAGCAGAAGAGGCATTTTTGTTTAAGTTTGAGGCCAGCATAATGCAGCTACCAAAATAAAATGTAAAAGGCCTTCATCTTTATCAACAAAAGAAAAGTCCCCATTGATATATGCATCTGCAATGCCTAAATCAGCTTGTGTCATAACCTGAAAAACAGATCACAAAAAAATTCAGTTCTCTTCTCTTATTTCCTTACTATTAGGCATATGTCACAACTTCTAAACCTAGAATAGAGCCAATTACTTATGTTTCATCTACCAATTTTAAAGTACTTACCTTCAAATAGAATTGAGGATTGTGGACTCGGAGAACACTTTTCAACATGCAACCTTTCGTATTTCCCTCAAAGGTAAAGACTGTTCCTCCTTCCTCCAATAAACTGTAATACCTCAAGGCACAAGATATTGGTCAGTAACCAAAAGAGAAAAAAAAATGCTCTTGAAATTTACTTTATACACTCAAGACAAAATGAACTAAGTTCTCTTGTGGAACTTTCTGCAGAATTGAAGTCAACAAAGAGCATGGCTGCTCATTCACTTTGCTCATAATTTCTTTTATTATAGTTTTTGGTCCAAATATATAAGTCTTATCAGTTTGGAGCTTTATTTGAGGTTCTTCTAAGTGGCTGCACGTTGAAAGATCAACTCAAATTAAAATGAATCACAAACTTCCAAAAACAAAATTAGATTCATAGAACTCACCTCCAATCATAATATTCTTGTAACACATTCAAATCATTTAATAATTAAACATTCTACTTAAATAAATCATTGCCTCGCATTGGAGCTACTTAATAATTGATTCTTGTCATGCAGTCTAGCACAAAAAATTAGATAGTTATGAATATACTGATATAGGCATACATATATATATGAACATACCTAGAGGAAGCTAGTGGGATTGGCTTGATTTCTGAGACACATTATTAATTCTTTCTTTTCTCAGCCTCAAATCATCAAGCAGCTGAGACACATTATTAATTCTTTCTTTTCTCAGCCTCAAATCATCAAGCAGCTTCTTCTTCTTCTTCTATGATATCGGCAATTTCTGGGGTTTTGACAAAAAAACAACCCACGTTTCGCTATTCTGGACAAACCCCTTTCCTACCCACGCCGCAAACGTTCAAATCCATCCTCAAATATATCAATCTGCTGATGATTCGAACGAAACTACTTACCTCTGGCTTTGAATGTTGCAGCGAAAGAGGAGAAAGAAGAGACGGTGTGCGGTTGTTAGATTGCGGTACAGGACAACGTTCTTCTGACGACGACGGCGACCTGAGCAAGCAAAGAAGAAGAAGAAGAAGATCGCCAAAGTCGGAGAGGAAGATCGAGATTTTGAAATCAAAATGGTTGCTGTAGACGACGGTCGTAGAAGAAGCGGCGGAAGAAGAAGAAGAAGAAGAAGAAGAAGAAGAAGAAGAAGAAGCGTATGGTGGAAGGAGAAGAAGAAGGAGAAGCGGCAATTTTAGAATTTGGAATTTGAAATGTGAAATGTTGGAGAGAAGCGTATGGTGGAAGATAATGTTAGAGATGAGAAGGCGTATGGTGGAAGATTCATTTATTTGCGAGATATCTTTAGCCTCAAATCTGAAGTTAAATTTGATATTATTCTGAAATTTCAAATTGCTGCCACGTGTCAGATGGAGAGTGAGAGTATGAAAAGAAAATTTGGGTACTCGAGAAGAGTGGAATTGATTTAAAAAAAAAAAAAAGGGACACGTGTCAGCTCCACAGTTGGAGTGAGAAAATGCAACTTTAAATGTGGAGTTGACACTTGTGCAAAGTCAACATTGTTTTATTGGATTTTATAAATTATAAATTATAGATTTATAGATTATAGATAGATTTTATAGATTATAGATTATAGATTTGCAGATAAAAATATTATCGATGTTCCCAAATTATAGGACAAGTCTCACTTGTACATTTAAATTTTTTTATTATCAATTATTTTTCTATAGTTTCACATGCCCTAAAGTTGTCTAAATTGTTTTTGATGACATAACAAATAGTTTCTTTTCTTAATTTTGGTGTAAATTATAGGTCTAAAACATTACATTTGTGTCAATTATATCTTAAAATTTTAATAAATACTAAAGTCATACTAAATCTATTATTCCATAACATGGTTCAAATTTTGTTAGTCAAATATTGTTAGTGATTTTCGCATATAATTTTTTTTTTAAAAAAATATTGAGTAAACTTTAAATGTTTAGACAAACAATCCCATCTTTTTCTTTCTAAATAACGTTCATTTACCCAAAAAAGAAAAACTTAAAAAAGGTTACTTGTATCATGCCCAAAAAAAAAAGATTACTTGTACCAAATAAAATAAAGATTACTTGTCATATTTTTCCTTTTGTTAATTTTGTTAATTGCCCTTTAGAGTTGAGAAACTTGTTATTAATCTTAAAAGAAGTAGTAGTACTTTTTACTAATATTTGTTAAATTTTTATGTTGTTATTTTTGATAAAAATACAAGGATATTCGGTAATGTCATAAAAGCTTCCTAATAGAGTTAGTTTTCTAGGATTGACACCAGTGTAACCAAACTACTTAGTTAAGAATGATATGCATAAATTAAACGACAAATCAATTCATGTTTTCCTCTCTATGCCTTTGTCTTTTTTGGATTTATACCTAACTATTCGTCTATTCCCTCGGTCCCTCCAGCTAGCGACATCGATTTGCGACTGGAGTGCAAAAGATTTTTTTTAAACAAATCTAGTTAAGAAATATCTTAGGAATAGTCAACGACATGTAAAACATGTAATAATCAAGTTTTTTAGAACACGGACCTTGATAGTTGGCAAAATTTGAAACCCAACTATATTGCAGAATATCCCTTTTACCACAAATATCAGCACTATAATATCATGCACATTTTCTGAATAATGTTGGTTTATTCTTCTGTTAGACAAAGGCAAGCGCCTAGGTGTAGAATCCATAATCCATTCTGAGGGAAAATGTGCGATCAGGAATATGGTTAGCAAAATGACCCTTCTAAATTTGTATGTTAAAAAAATCTAGATTTATGTCTCCTATGTCAGAATACTGAGGTTATGGATTATGAGAAACTCGGGAGAAATTTTTGAGATCATTCTAATGTTCACATAGATATCATCATTCTGTTCATACTCCTCAGTTCTCAGAATTTTTCACCTGCACGTTGTAGGACTCTTCTGAGTTCATCTGCTATATCGTGCAGGAGAATTGGTTTCCGAATCAATCCATTCATTCCCACCTGTAAACATCTATCCATCACTTGTTCTTCTGCACTTGCTGTGAGAGCTATAATCAAGGGCCAATTACGGCTGTGAAACTTCCGAATCCTCATGGCAACTTCAAAACCATCCATTTCAGGCATGTGAAGATCCAAAAGGATAATTTTGTATGTGTTACCGGAAGCACTTATAGCGCTCAAGCATTGGAACCCTGAAGAAACAGCAGTTACTTGACAACCCAGCTTCTCGAGAAGCTTCTTGGTCACCGTCCGATTTACGTCATCGTCATCGGTTAAGACAACCTTGAGGCCTCTGAACTGTATGTCTGAAGAATCTTTAAGTGCAAAAATGGATCTTTCCAGTGATGGCCCTATCTGAAACTTGAGAACAAGCGTCATCCTTTGTGCCAGACCCAGAGAGTTTGGTGATATCCAGATATTGCCTTGCATCATCTGCAGATTTTTTCACGTTGTAAAGTCAGAATAACTTACACAATCATATCGATATGTACTAGATTTCTCAGTTATCATAAAAAGTTCAAATCTTCTCGTTCATAAAAAGCAAGATTCCAATTTATCTGCATTCTAAGGTGCATATATGTCATTTAACTGAGTTCTTTAACAATCCCCTTTAGTTGTCTAAGGCTAAGCATATGACACAAGTAGGCCCTTGCTGATTGATTGGTCTCTGAATCGAACTGATGAAGGAAAAGATGATTTATAGCACTATTAAGTATTACCAACCACACTAAATATAATGAAATGACCTCATAATAGAAAAAAGTACTTGAATATCATTGCTTCTTTATGCATTAATGAGGGTGGTTCTTGGGAGAAGCCAACTCCCCCAAATGAAAATTCAAAATCAATTATGATCTCAAAAGTTTACACCCTTAAGTCATCTTTGAAGTGGCAACTCATAATACCAAAATTCTGGTGGCACAATCTTTCTTATTTATTTTCTGATGCCTCCTATCTGAGAATAACTGACATCATAAAAATTAGATGAGGAAGAAAGGATTCTCAGTGCAGCACAGCATTTGTGCAATATCGTTAAACCAAAATGACAGAATGACTAATTAAGTTCTTAAACTAAAAACTTACGAATTAGATTTACAGATCAAAACAGAAAAGCCAAGCAAAATTGAATGTCAAGTATTGTCGAATCTTTTGGTTTAACAGATGCACAGAATTAGACTTTGTCAATTAAATTTAATTGTTATAAGAAACATATCCTTTCACTAAAATTGCCAGTCATAAAATAGAAGGCCATTATATTAGTCTATCCACCACCCAAGCAAATGCCTAGTAGCACAGTCACGATTAATCTGAACAAGAAAATTATACATTCAGGAAATTATGCACATCATGATATTTACTAAATTCCCATTGAATATCACTTGGAACTCAAAAAAATTTCTATCAACAGTTCCTTAAATTTTAATGAACAACAGTGACTTTGGAAAGTGGCAGATCAATAGTCCATTGTTTTTCAGTATTATGTGAGGCCACAAAAATTAAACGAATTCCTCAAATGAACCCCAAGCAACAAACTAAACATGCCATAATCATGGTTCCAATTGTCAATAATTACCTTTTGATTCCTTCCAGTACCATTTTGGGTTAGCCATCCTCCTCCATTAATGTATATGAATGTCAAGATATGCCCCCAAAACAATGAAGCAAGGAGGAATTTGACAATAGCCAAAAAGTTTAATAGGAGTGATATAGATGGAAAATTTGCTTAAGTTGAATATAGTCATTTTCTAACTGATAAAAGATTTTATGTAAACAGCCTTAGTCATGTACCAAAATGCCCCGTGGAATGGAAAGCTGGGGAAGACATTAGCCATTTTAGAAGTGGCATTCAACTCATCCTGAGTGTATTTCTCCTTGAGAGCTAAACAAGGAATCAAGCAACCGGATTTTCAAATCAAACAATGCATTTTGTATGCAAGCAAGTATGCCATATGAGTCCTAAGAGATATATGGCAGAGGAACTGTTGCAGGCTTGCAGCAGATACTAAATAGCATTTTCTGAGTGTAGGTCACTTTCCCTTTATTTCTTTTTGTTAAATCTCATAATTACACCACCAAAATCTAGAATGTTCATGAAAATTTTACCACTTACAACATCATAAACATTTCCAATTGGTCCTCCTACTCCAACATTATAGTAAATCACCCATTGCACACTGTTTCAGATAAAATTTAGTTCTATGATCTACAGTCCACACAGCCAACTATCTACACAATTAAGGAGAAATTAGTAATCTCACTAAGGGGAAAAGGCAATTTATAACCAACAATTCAAAAAACTGATGCAGAAATCATCCATATGACTACATCAAGTAGAGAAATGAGTTACTATATATGATAAATAAAATAATGCACATACCTGCGCCAGTGTCTTGCACATGCTGAAACTAAGACCCTCCTTAGGGTCATTGTTGTAGGGCCTTCTACCAGCATAGTATCTTGTTGAAGTTGACTCATCTAAGTGAGAACTTGTACCAGTTATCTGAAAATCAAATTTTATATATACATAATCATTTTGCACGCTTGATCTCCATATTCCCAAATATCTATCATCATTATCCCCAGTATCACTTTCAAGACATACTCTAAAAATGAGAGTCCTTTCTCCGTCATATATGTTCAATAGATAGCCAATCATATGCAAAATTACTTGAAAAGCCCTTGCCTCGTCACCCATGACCAGATCAGGCAAAGACTTCTGGACTTCAATTTGAAAACCAAAGCCTTTATGTACACAGAGACACTTGGCAATGCAAGCGGCTTCCCTCATCATCAAATGTAAATGGAAAGGTTTCATCTCTAGCTGGAAGCTTCCTTTATCATTTACTGAAATCTCCATTACATCATTAATCAAACTTGAGAGGACATGGCTAACTTTCATCATTGTGTCAACTATAATCTTTTGCTCAGATCTCAAATTGCCCTCTTGAAACATTGAAAGCAAGCCCAGGATCGAATGCATAGGCCTGCGCATTCCATGGCTCATCACTTTCTGGAATGATTTCCTTGCTTGGCTGGCCATCATCGCATTCTGTTTAGCCTGTTGTAATGCTCGGTTTTGCTCTGCCAGTTTCTGTCTCATTATTTGAGACTCTTCAAGAACAGATGCATGAGACAGGGCTACAGCAACCTGGTCGGCAACCACTTCCACAATGTCCATCTCATGGTCGGTCCAAGCCCTAGAGTTCGTGTTTGGAAGAACCAAAACCAGTATAGCGTACGATGTATCAACCAACTCCGGTGTCCCTCCTTTAAAATTTGAAACATTAAGCATTGGCATACGGATCGCAGCAACAGCACCCGACTCCCCAGTTCCACCCTTACTTGCAGCTCCTAGTTCTGATTCAGGTCTCAAAATCCTCACCCCTTTACTTTTCTTTATCTCTAGGACATCTACGTCATTTATCGGAATAGAATTGTGAAAATTCTTTGCAGAGCTTGTTTTCAATTCATGGGTTAAGTACATTTCCCGTCCATCCTGATTTGGCATCCAAACAGCACAGTTATGCAAGTCCAACGATTTAGAAAGCTCAACAAGGGTGGTGTACAAGATGGTATGCTTATCCAAAGACTTCCTTATTTCTCGCGTTAGCATCCGGACATGCCAGCTTGCTTCCTTTTGTCTTTTCATCATTCCAATCTCTTGGTCTAATTCCAACACGTTCTGCTTCAAGAAAAGCTCCCTCACTTTGATCTTGAGAAGAAGAGGAATCAGAGTGAAAAGGGTGATTGCAGTAGCACAAGAGACAAGAGCAGTAAGGAGTTTTGCAATTGTAAGGGAGAGCACCAACTGGAAGGAGTGAGGTCCGTAATAAGTATATGCATTGAGTAAATGCGTCAAGCCACATAGAACTATGAATGCAATGAATTGAAGGAAGACCCATTTGAATGGAAGATTGGAGCGACTAACGAAGTAAAGCAATTCGACGGGGATCGAAAAATAAGCTATGGCAATAAAAAAGTCGCTGACTCTTTGGCTCTCAAGAATGCTATGTATACTCCAAAGCCCTTCTTCGTCGCAATTGCAGTGAGCATATTCGCCATCGCTGGCAGAAACAGAGACAGCGATGTAAAAAGCCAGCAATAGAGGAGCCAATGCTTTTCTTCCCATGGCACCTAGTTAATAATACTTTTCCACAGCATCCATAAAAAATCTCATATATTCCAAATCTTAGCCAACTAAGTCTTTCGCGTATTGGAAAAAAGAAGGAAGAAGAAAAATCTCCATGGACCGCCTGACCGTGTAAGACGTTGACATGAAATCTGTTCTAGTCAAGAC
Source organism: Chamaecrista fasciculata (assembly GCA_003254925.1). Lineage (NCBI taxonomy): Eukaryota > Viridiplantae > Streptophyta > Magnoliopsida > Fabales > Fabaceae > Chamaecrista > Chamaecrista fasciculata. Next base: position 272,451 of record QANZ01004226.1, read on the forward strand.
TCAAGATCTAATAATAACATTCGCATCTGCCCAAACTCCTATGATATCCTTTCTATTTCTGAAATTCCAAACGTAAATAATTTCTATAAAATAAAATTCATCAATAATAATAATAATAGACGAGAGCTGCGATTATACCAAGAAGATGAATGAATGAGAAGGCTCGAATCAATAATCACCTTCAGTCTGGACTCTGGAGGCACACTGTGAGAGAGTGATGTATTATAAGCAGAGAAGGGATTTCATTTCAGTTTCTATGACCTTCCCAGAAATCAATCATTACTTCATCGCTCTATGATTTTAAGAACTTGGGAAGGAAAATTTCTGCTTTAATTTTCTCAACTGTGATGAACCGAACCGACAGAAAGCCGAATGGAACAAAAAAAAAAGAAAACAGGAACCCTTTCCAAAAGGTGAAGAAAATAAAACCGGTGGGCAGGGAAGAGAAGAGAGGCAAATTCGGGAAAGAAAGATAGATATTTGAGTTGAGTTTGATTTGATTTGATTTGAACATCACTTTCTCTCTCTCTTGCAATTGCAAATAGCATTTGTCTGGAAAGCTGAAAGAAGCAATGGGGAGTGGGACCCACTCAGATTTACATGAAGCGAACCTAGACTTCCTCTCTTCTCTGCATCCGCGTCAGACCATCCATGCCATCAAGCATTCAACTAAATTATTTATTACTATTTTATCATATTTCATTGTATCTGCCGCTTCTCTTTTCTATTACTATATGCTCCACTTATTATTTAGGTTGAAGTTCACTTTTGGTTCCATAATTTTTACTAAAATATCAATTTGGTCCTATAATTTTTTTTGTTACATTTTTGGTCTTATATCTTTACAAAACATTGCAGATTTTGTCCTGTATCACTTTTGGTCCTATATCTTTTGGTCAGGTTACTGAATTGGTTCCATATCTTTACAAAAACTTTCACTGCTAGTCCCACTTGATCCAAATATATGAGATCAATTATACATCTGACCCAAAGATATGAGACCGATTATGCAACCTGAATAAAAAATATAGGACAATTCTGCAACATGACCCAAAGATATGGGTCCAAAAGTGTGACATGGGACCAAATCTGTAACTTGAACAAAAAATATAGGACCAAAAGTACAATTAAAAAAGTTATGAGACCAAATTGAGACCTTAACAAAATTTATAGAACCAAAAGTACACTTTGACCTATTATTTATTATACGTCATTCTAGTTCATGGTCTCGATATAAAAAAAACATATATTAAATAATAATTCATCCTTAATGTGATTGGGTTCGGCAATTATATAATATTAATGTAAATTTTTACTTTTTTCCCGTTGTCCTAAGCTAAAGCCAGCGGAAATGACCGTTGCAAAGGTTTTTCGTTTTTTTTTTTTATTATTCAAAACTCAAAAGTACTATTTGATGGTCAGTGTGTGACTTGCATACACTGCGGTCGGTGGGGAACGAATGGGACCTAAGGAATGCCCACTTCCATTACAAGTTTACAACCTATTTCATCCACTACTTTTAAATAATTCAGTATTAATCATTACGGTTAGTTTAATTAATCAATCCACCTCTATAATTATTTATTTGTTATATTTTTTAATTAAAAGTTTCACTTATTTAAAAAGAAAAAAAAAGACGGAACAGGGGATAGTTTGGACTTTGCAGATAAGGGAGCGTTAGTGTTGGAATTGAATTTATTTCATTCAACGTATAAATCATTGCGGCATTGTCATTCAACATCGTCTTCCACCTATAAATAGTCATAATTACAGACAACTTTCTCACCCCACACTTTGAAGAGAGAAAAAAAAGAAAGGAAACCTAACTAGGCACATAGAAATTAGAAATGGGGGACACAGTACCATAATAGAGATAACTTGTCACATAATTGTGGACAGTGAACAACTAAATGAATGTCTCGTTCCGACCAATTGACTTTGAAAGTGAGTCACGTTCATTGTACATCTGGATTTTAAATGAGTTTCGCATTGGCTCAAATTTATGTTAGTTATCTTTGCCACACTTTCAAGTTAATAAATTATCTTACCACGTGTATTGGTTGCTTTGTAATCCTGGGCTTTTGTTTTAATATATTTGATCCCTTTCTATGAAAAAAAAAATTATCTTACCACGTGACTTTCATAGACATAAGATGTGTATTGTATATTCAACTTTATTTTTCTCAGTTTTCTACATATACTTAACATCAAACACTTTCAACCAAAATTCGCAGTTGAAACACAAATTTATTATTATAGAAAACTAGTCCATTTGCTATATATTCGACATTTTGTAATCAAAGAGAAAACGGAAGTAAGAGAGCACAAGTATAAATCACATACGCATATTGCCAATGGAAGGAAAGTGTACCAGAACTAATCTTTTAGATATATATATGTAGCCACATTTTCTAACGAAGTATTCAACCATAAATTCATTATGTAATAAAATACTAATACCTTCAATCAGATCCAACTCTCGGTGTATACGATCTAAGAGAAAAGAGAAAACAAGAGAGCACAAGTCTAAACCTTAGAGTATCTTGACAATTGAAGGTAAGTGTAACGGAGCTAATCTTATATGTATAAGAAAAAGTAACAAAGGACTGAAAGATGATGTGTTAGCCAGCAAGCTTGATATTTAAATAAATCACGAGCAAATGAGGCAGAACAATTATTCAAGGGCATGCTTGAGTATGCATTTTTAGAAGCCACGACCCTTGAAGGATGGTAAATCCTATGAACAGGAAGGACCATGACGCGACAAAGACCGCTTGAACGTAGATTATATATCATACATGTATCTACCAATACCGTAGACCGGTGCTTCCAAAATCCAAAAGGTATCTCAACCAGGGATTCACTCATAGTCACCATTTTCAGGGCTCTGGTGAGCTCCATGCCCTGTTAGACCTGCACACGAAAAACCTTACTTGAATCTCTTGTTCCTCTCTTTAACACAAAAAAGAGGGTGAAATTCAAACCTGAAAGATCATAGCCAGTATTCCTTGAATCTAGATGGACACCCCAATCTGTGGACCTAGAAGGAGTTACATGCAAACCACATTGTTGAATCATGAAATGGCTTCCTCCAATAGCTTGATGCTCATCATTTCCCCGGATAGGATTCCCGCCAGCGGAGTCAACTGCAGGGCGGAAACCGAGACTTGACACTGATTCACCTACTGGTGATGGTAGTAACTTGTTAGCAGAAGCATCGCCTTTTATGCCAGCATTGGCATCCTTCTTTGAATCAATAGAAAATGTACCAACAATGACCTGTGCGCAAGTCAGCAAGTGAACTATGAAATTAAGTGTCTTCCAGTTTTAACTTGTATAAAGGGTTCTGCTAAGAGGTAGGTGCAAAAAGAAGTTAAAGTTTGGTTAGGTATTTGGACAGAATACAAGTCGTGTATTTCCCTTTCATTCTACCTACGTCACCTTCTCATATTTATCCTATTGGGCATAGCCTCTGATTGTCGATGCCCGATGCTGTTGTCTCTCTCACAACAAATGATGGTAGAATCAAAATTGTCTTTTCTCATTTGCTTAGGAAAAGCCTATAACAGACACTACAGAAGAAATGGGGACGTGCACAGAGGATATTTCAATGCTCATGAGAGAAAATTTGGACTAGTTAAAAAAAAAAAAGCAAGTTCAGATCATATTTATCGCCTTAAAAGTTCATGTTCTCCCAAAAATCAATCTGAAATTACCTGTACTGGACCGGCAGCTTTAAGGGGTCCACCGACTCCTCCACCTATGATCTGGCCATCGATATTAGATAAACATACACTGAGACCACCTGTCCGACCTCCAAATTCAGTGCGTACATAGGAACCAGAAAGTGAAATAATCTCAAAGCGACCCTGGTACCAAAGAAAGTAATAGGTGAACTGTGATGACTAAAGAACAGCAGAGGACTTCCCCACAAAAGCAACAGATAAACATAATCAATTATTTTCAGAAAATAGCCAGGTTGCCATTAAGTTGTAGATTATAACATTAAATAGTCTCAATAATCAACTCTCTAATAACTAATAAGTAATAAGACAAAAATAGAATTACTACTGCTAACATGGGCTTCTAAAATCATCACTCATAATCTAGTAATATGATACAGACACGGTGTGTGCTCTCAAAGGTGACTTGAGAAGTAAAGACAAAACTTATCATTGGAAAGGGGTGCAACAAACATCCAGAAAAAAAAAAATGAACACTATTTTGCTTAAGCCTCTAACTATAGTTACAACTTTTCCCCATCAGATAAAAACGGTTAGATCTATAAATAAAACAACTTAGTAACAAAGAAACTCTAAGGTAGAAGTTAATTTCCAACAGCTCCATCCCCTTGACAAGAATAAAGATAACAAAAAAAAACATTAAAATGTAATAAAAGACAAATGCTGTACATTTTACCTCATATGTAATATTGCCCCCAGAGGTTGCTGGCTGACGAAGAGATGCATTAGAGATAGAACCAGACGCAGACAAAATGCACATTTCACGTCTACTTTGTTGCATGAATGACATAATTTTTTGGCCAACATCCTAGTTAAGCATGCTTGAATTATTAAGGGAGCAATGCAAAAATAAAAGAAAGCCGCACATGATAACATTAGGGAGCTGGCATAGATAACCTATTTAAATATCATAGATAGTAGACCAAGGAAAATATAGCTAATTGGAGACAACAATAAAGATCCTAGAAGGCATAACTATGTACAAAAAAATACTTACATTTCGATGTTCTGAATTTCAGGGAAATAGATCATGTCATATGTGGAGATGCAGAAAAATATCACGATAATTACTTTAGCTCAATTGGGTCACATCACATGACTTGATCACAGATTAGCCATAGCTATTATGCACATCAGAACTCATAATAGGTGCTTTACCCCGCAGGTTTAGCCCAGTCCAATTTGCATCATGCCAGGTGTACCCAGAGTGGTCCTAGATCTAGATTGTCTGAAAGGAATGATTCCTAAATGTTGGAAGAGCTATCTTACAATCCCACTACAAGACCTTGTCACACTACCCAACAAACCCCTGCCACACAATTCACTTAGCAAGAAATCACACTCGTACAAGACTAAAACCTTTCAAAGGCCAGATATCTAAAATAGCCAAGATTGCACCAATATGGAAACATAATGGTTTTATAGCTCAACTGTAAACTCACAATAGATAAGGATATAAAAAATTACCACAAATTATCATCTCAGAATAACAAATATTACGAGAACGAGTAGGCATTCAACAATAAAGAGGAATAACAAAAGTAAGTTTGATGCAGCTAAAGGTGCATTTAGAAGAATGTAAATTTTCTCTATAAAGCAAAAGATTCTTCATTGGATGTACAAAAAAGATGTTGATCATTTTAATATCAAGTTTCCCTAATGAATGGAGTAAGGAAAAACTGTGACAACTCAAAATTCAACACCTTGAGAGCAATCTGAAATACAGATCTAGAGTAAGAGAAGAGCAACTATGATCAAAGAAAAAGTTGTATAGTAAATAACAGGCTGGTTCAATTAAGCATAAGAGTCGATGACAAATATTAGTTGTTTGTTGGCATAATTGTGCTGCAGTAACATCATATGAATCATCATTATTAACTTCACTCTTATAGAAGCTTTCAATAACCAAATTAAGTGACTAAAAGAAATATTCACAGTATTCAGTGCAAAGATTTCATGCAAAAGCTATCACATATTTGAAGGACCTTTTTTTTTTCCTCATTTTGAGTATAATATCAAGCATGCTTTTAAAAATATATACCCAACTCTAGACTTCCAACAGAGAAGAAATTTAAAACTGACTTAAAACTAATATTCCAAACGACAAATATTTGGGACATCAGCAAAGCCTGCTTTTTCCCTGATTCAGACCTATATTTAGGATATCATGCATGCTTTTTCAAATATTTGAAGACTCCTTCAGACATAAAGTTAAAGTCATCACTTTATATTAATGATCAGTTCTATAAAGTTATCATTGAACTGAGCCTTCAAATACAATAATATTTATTGCAGAAGAATGATATCTAAGGATGCAATAGTTATAAAGTATGAGACTTGAGTATCCGATACTACCCAAGTCTCATCATAGCATTGTCTCCAGAGTGTTGCAACACTTCACAACACTTCACACAGCTTTATATAAGTCAAAACCCTTCACAAACAGCTCTCTTCTTGCCATGGACAACTAGGCTCTGGTACATATTGACAAGACTCAAGTGACTTTGGAGACACCCTCCTCAAAAGTTAATTGTTGAAGGGAGGGGGGACTAAGGCACTTAAGTACTAACCAAGAATCCCATACTATTAGACATGGGACTTAGACATCTCATACTATCCACCAATCTCTGACATCTATAATCAACAAACTTTGTTCAAGGACTGTCAATATTGCATACCTCACCAGCTCCAACAGCAATAACATGTGGGGTGAAGCCTTGTCCTACATTGCCTGCATTAGCCAGTTAAAGGAGAAGCATAAAAAAGATACTCAATGATTCTATACTAAATCTGACAGTGAGACTTGCTGATTAACTGAGAAATGAGGGAGAGGGTGCAGGGGAGCACAAATGAAAATTGGCATCAAATGAGTTCACAGAGAAACATTAATTGTAAATTAAATAAACAACTTAACATCTATACAATATACTTAAACCAAAAAGAGGTGAGCAAAATCAATTTTTATTCTATAGAAATTAACATGGCCTAGCTTTTCAAGTGTAAAAAATTGCTTTTCAGCTCCCCTTTCCTACTTTAACGCTACAAGTGCTTCATAGGTATGCTTACTCCTACCTCAGAAGTCAGATCCACTTTTACATATCAAGAAACATTCAATAAAGCCTAAAGATGAGTTAGGGATGACAAATACTAAAAAAATCCGAAACTATGAGCCAGTATGAGACATGACATTCTTTATAAATTTTGCATTAGCGGCCCATACTTCAAATTTCTTAGTTTTCAACTTTACGACATGTAACCCAGCTTCCTAATGGTCACTTCACTATCAGGAGCAAGACCCTGATTAGAAGAATTTTGTCCTACCTGTTGTGGAGTGTCCAAGAAGTCTTGAGCAAAATTTAAAACTTTAAAAACCAGTCATTTTTATTATACATTTGAAATTTTATTGGAGTACCCCATAACAAATTTAGCAACAAATTAAACTCGCCCATCCAATCAGGAGACATGTATGCAGCCTAATTGCCGTAATCTCACTGAAAACGCACCACATACCCCAGGGAAAGAATTCAGACATCCTTCAACATGCAGTACACCAAAGTCATTTTGAAAATCATCCATTGGAAGTTTTCGCAAGGGCAAAAAGGTTAAAAAAAAAAAACTAAACCCACTGAGTAAACAGGGTAAAAAACAAGCAAAACCAAAAATAAAAAATCCACATAACAGCCACAGCCACAGCCACCACAGGAATTGGGAATACCTCAGAAGGCCAACAGTCAAACCATCAAACACACGTGGGAGGGGAAAAAAAACACATATAAATAATGCAGAGAAAACCCCAAATTAAGCAAAGGGAATTGGCGGCGGAATCGAGCCCACCGAAAAGCAAAAAAGAAAAAAGAAATCGGAAAGGAAAGTAATGAGAGAATACATAAAAGAGTGAAGCTACCTAGAGCAAGAGAGTGGTGTTTCTTGGAAGAGGCAGAATAAGAAGAAGAAGAAGGAGAGGCATGAGGGTTATTAATGTTATCCCTGCGAGAGAAGTTGTGAGAAGAAGAAGTGGAAGCTTTCTTAGCGGCGAGAGCTTGCTCAGGCGTGCCATACTTCCTAGGTCTGCCTCGCTTCCTCTTGGCGGGTTCGAGTTGAGAGGAGACGGCGGAAGGCACAGAATGAGGGTAGATCAGGTGGTGGGACCCATCGGCGTTAGGCAAAAGCCCATTCGCCGGCGACGGCGAAGTGGTGGTGGTGACGGCGGCGTTACTCTGCTGCTGATGTTGCTGTTGCTGATGGAAGTAGGAACCGAGTCGGTTTTCATTGCCTTCCATTTTGAGGGCGAGAATGGGAAGAACGTGAACGAGAGATATTTTTTTTTTAGAAAAAAGAAATATTTTGGTATGAATGAAATGGGGTTATGGGTGTTATTTTATGAGTAGGAAAGGTCAAGAGCCGTAGGATTGGATTTTAGGTCTTTGCTTTTGACCCTAGATCTTATCTGGCCTATTATTTTATATTTTATTTTTCAAAGAAATAATAATAATCAAATTAAGAGAGAGTGAGTTGGAGAGACGGGTCACGCATAGATGTGAATGTGACTGACAGGTGTACTGACAATGAATAAGGGCATTTTCTTTTTCCTCCTTCGTCTTCTATTTGGGATCACAAATCCGTTCTCTAAAATCTCCAACGCTTTCTGTTTCTGTTAAGTTTTAGCCCCAAACAAAGAAACAAATGCAATATTGTGCAGTCAGTCCTTTTGATATCATTATCTCATGACCTTTTTCTTTCTTTTGGAGACTTCGATCTCTAGTGAAAATGTAAAATTCACATGCATCATCAGATGTACCCAAATCTAATTACTAGGTGATGTCGTTGTTAATTTCGTTGAACGACTTGCAGTATAATATGGAAAGTATTGGTGGGATATATGGCAAATTAGTTTCGTTAAAGGACGATTTTTAACAGCAAAAACTATCTCACTCGTGCCTTTGTAATTCAATACTTTATGTGCATGGAGTCATGGACTGAGATAGTATCCAAAAAAAAAAAAAAAGTTCTAACAGCTTTTTTTTTTTTTTGAAAGGGCCAAGTTATTCACTCCCAAGTTGGTAAATAATCAATGGATAATCTCTCATCTCAGTTAATTCGGGAAAATATTTCGGCTCTTTAAGTGACGATTGGTGATAGGTCAATCGACAGCTAGAAAGCTCCATTCCATCGATACGAGAACTTCTTTAGATTTTGATGGTGGAGAAAAGTCTTCATGTTTCCAGCATTGTCATTACTCATAATTCGAAGAAAACTACAGCATAAGGGAATGGATATTAGAAGTAGGAAGCATTATGTGGTTTTTGTATGTCAAAATTGCTCCTTAATATCTCACCCAAATAAAAAATTAAAAAATTGCTCCTTAATAGATGTTATCTTAATATCTTCTTCATGCAATTACCATTTAGATATACTGAATAACAGAAGAGTTGAAGTTATCCATAGTAAAATCTTATAAGCTATAATCATAGTATAGGTTTTACTTTAAGCGCGTTTGGATAAGCTTATGAAAAAAGAATTTTATTTATCAAACTTTTTTTAAAAGTTCTTTTGAGTGAAACACTAGTATTTTTAATTATCAAAGTTGTTTGGATATAAAATGACAAAAGTACTTTTAATTAATAAAATGAACTAAAAAAATAGCTTTTGCAAGTGCTTTAAGTAGAAGTTACAAATTTGAACTTCTTAAAAAAACTATATTTTAACTTTTTTTTTTGTAACTTCTCCTTTTTCTTAAAAATTTACCCGAACAAGATTTTATGTTTATAAAAGGTCTTTTTTTTAATTAAAAAAGTGCTTTTTAGATAAAAAAAAAACCTATCCAAACGGAGTTCTAATTCAGCCCATAAAGACGGGAGAATACCAACCAGTGATTTCCATTATCTTGTGACTGCTTTCTGCAAAAGGAAACTACGGCAGCGAAAAGGAACTCAGTTCCATCACAGTTTATCATAACCCAAGGAGGAATCAAGCTTCTGTTTAAGAACCGTGTGCATCATTAATTCATGATAACAAATCATTCTGTTTACAGATATATATACCAAAGATACCTAACGAGTCCTACAACAGGAAAGCATAATAGAGAAGGAACAAGAGATATAGCAGGTCATGTGACATGTGAGTATATAACTCCAAAAATGGTAAGTTTTTTTACTAACAAAGCATAGACTTCAGAGTCCATCTTTCGGGGATTCACTATCAGTCGTTTCCCTAGTAGATGCAATTGCCAAGGCATGTGAGTTTTTCATTTCTTCCAACTGTCAAGCGAAATAAGATTTGGTAACGTAAACCCTACATGAGGCAAACTGGAAACTCAATGAACTTCAGAGAATCAATGAAATATTTTAGAGTAAACTTACTTTTTAGTCCTTAAATTTATCTAAAACTATGATTTAGTCTCTAAATAAAGAAAATATATTTTAGTCTCTAATTTTTTTTATAAACATTAACTATTTAGTCTCCATAAATAGTGTTTCAAGAACTAAATAATTAAAGTTTGTAAAAAAAATCAGAGACCAAAAAGTGTATTTTCACTATTGGGTGACTAAATTTTAGTTTTAGGACAAATTCATGAACCAAAAAATAGATTTTCTCAATTATTTAATACCATCCATCAGAGGCCAAATTAATCAACCATCAATAAGAAATTTAATATGGTATAAAAACTAGATCTTTTTAAGCAAGCAAAGTAACAAGCTCTATGTATTCCATTTTCACACAGTTTGTTATTAGTTATTTGATGCAGTCAATAACAAAAGTGTAAAGATTTGATCTTATTATTTAAGATTTGGATATCTTATGTAATCTTTGAGTGACTTGTATTTTAATTAGTTACCATATATTTTGGGATAGAATCCTTGGTGACTAAGGAATTAGGGACTTGGGCCTATTGGGCTCAGGTTAAGTAATCCTTGTGTATCTAGAGTTTGGGATGTCTATAATTAGACTAGTAGCTAATGGTAGAAGAATGACTTGAGAGGTAGATTAGTTCATCAGGTTATTGTATTATCATACTCTCTGAATCCTAACAAAAAGAAATCAAGTGTTAGTTTTGGTGCAGTGCTTAATTTAGGCAACCAACATGTGACTAGAGGTGCGCCTACAGGTAAGGGTAAAACAATGGTTCCGCAAAACAGCTCTTTCCCTCTGAAATTTCTGTGACCTCTTTTTGTTCCCCATTTTCTCTTTCCCCCTTGACCTTTTACTACCTTAATGGTTCCCCAGATTTCTGGCCATAAAAGATTCATCAATCATAAGTCATAATAAAGATGGTCACAAGCCAAAAGTCAAAACCATTTTTCAAGTCTTCATTCTTGTTACTCTTTATAGGAATTATATACTTAGTAGTTCATACACTATGCATACCTCTTTCCTCTGCCATCTGTGATCCTGATATTCCAATATTTCCTAACCTGAAGCACTATAAGCAACAATTCGCAGGCCCAAAAATTTTTAAGTATATTGAACTGACTAGATGATCGATATACATGCCACACCATTTTGTATTGTGGACTAAATTTCAACCACTAATATGTCTATAATGAAAGAGCTTCACATAGTACTCGGTTAAATAATGTAATGGTTGTGGATATTGGGCAGTATAGGCCTTTTTGAAGACATCAAACAGAGTAAAGCAAAGAGGATTTGATCAAAAGATTGCAGCTAACGATCAAACACCAAGGATAACATGTCAGTATGTCACCAGTTTGCTAACATAAACAAACTATGCCCAATATTAAACTACAAGATGCGAACCAAACCAAATTGCACACAATAAATCTTTTTGTTAATGGTCAAGCTTGAAGTTCCCAGAAAAATTATAACCATCACTCCAATAGATCATTAGCATATCAGATTTTAGTAAAGCTATTACCATTTTCTAGCGGGTTCACTCACTCAATAAAATAATGTATTCTTGAGTTCAAGACAATTAAAAGATTCAACAAAAATCACCTCTTTGCAGGTCTCCTGGTGAGCAGCTAAAAGCTCATTATACTTTATTTGTAGATCCGAGAATTCAGCTTGCAATTTTTCATATTCTGAGATGGATGTACTGCCTAGTTTTTGTTGAATGAACCTGAAAAGAGAAGCTTGTCATAGACGTCCCATACAAATACTATTATCTGAACTTCTGAAGTCAAGACTCAAAACTCAAAAGCGTTTTGTTTATTTAGTGCGTCAATGCTACCTTCAAAAGTATTTGCGCTAAAAATGTGACACTCAAATAGATCCAATTCAAATGGGGAACAAAAAAAAAGTGAGATATTTCCCGTAATAGAGGTAGAGTGATACACTATGTCCCAAAAAATAAAAAATGACTTGTTTTTTACTCCAGAGAAAATTATACTCACATTGCAACAAATCACAGAAACCCCAAATATACTTACTCAAGGGCAGAGGACGGCTTGTCATTTTGCTCATATAAAGCAACAAGAACTGGAAAACAACAAAAGGGAACATCAAATATTCTATTGGTTAAGTAATCGATGGGATAAAACAATCCACAGAAGCATCAATAAAGGAAGGGAAAAGCTTCCATGGACAATTGGGAAAGAAAGAAACGAAACCTTTGGTGAGGGCGTCCACTGCCCCGCTTGACTCCAGATATTTCCTAAATGCTTCCTTCTTCGCCTCTTTTTCCTGAATTAACATTGAAATCAATATTCGCTGTGACTTGTGAAATGAAGGAAGTATCGGTTCTTAGAGAATCTATCATTGTACGATTTCAATAATCGGAATTCATACATAGAGATAGAATTTATAACCTCTTTGTACCGCATCATGATCTGCTTTGCCTCAAATCTCGGCTCTTGATTTGGCGATGGTCGGAGCAGAAGAGTGTCCAAATTTCTGAATCCAACTGGCAGTGATTTACTTTTGTATTATTAATATTTATTTTTTAGGTAATAATTAATTATCTTTTCATTTATCTCCTGAAATTGGGAATATTGGTCGGGTCTCACATTGGGCCTGAATTACAAAGCCCGAAATGACAGCCCAAATAACCGGCCCAATAATGACGAACCACTAACATCTCTAATTATGTCACTTTTCGTTAATAATCTTAACTACTAAATGATTTCACCAAAAAAAGAAAAGAAAAGGTAAAAGTACTAATTTCATCCCCAAACTTTGCACCAACTGTCAATTTCATCCTCAATTTCTTTTTTGTTGTCAATTTCGTCCTAATGTTTTACATTTTGGTCAATTTTCTCCTTTGACTAACTTCATTCAATAAATTAACGACAGATTGCATCCGATTTTTTAATCTGTTAGGTTTGAGTTTCTTATTCTATCAATTTTACATTACATATCATTAGTCAGGTAAATTCTGTCATTAATATTTAGCTAAAGTAAGAGTAAATGATAAAATTGATAGAAATGTGAAACATTAGGGACGAATTGACTGCAAAAAAAACTCATGACGAAATTGACAGTTGATGTAAAGTTTGAAAACGAAATTAGTACTTTTTTTCCAAAAGAAAAAAACTTACTAAATAGTAGTATTTTGTTTTGTTTTGGAGTGTCTCTTCAGTGTTTGGACTTTAGACCAAAAAAAAGAAAAAAAAAAAACTAAAGCTCAATTTTGGTGCCCACACATATTAGTGTTTTCTCAACTTGATTTCTCATAAATTTATTTTTCTGAATTTAATTTCTTATAAATTATTTTGTTATCAATATCAATTTATCTATATTTAACAAAAACTGTTGGGTATTCTTTTAAATGCCCAATAGAGAGTGTCTATCCAGTGAATACTTCACGTCACATATTACAATGATGATTCATCCGTGGCAACGCTTACAATTCCAAAATTTTATATCAGAATTAAGCGTTGATCACAACTTCACATGCATAATTGCATTCATTATTTCATTTATAGTTTACAATATTTAATGTAACACAGCTGTACTGACTGCAACACTTCAGGAACTAAAAGTAGTTCAAAATTGAAATGTTTCCGAAAGAGGCATAAAAATAAAGTCTCACTTTCATCATACAAAAAGCAATGTTGACATATATAAATCAAATACCATGGATCAGAAAATGAAGATATAGTATACAATTATGGCAGGCAAGCTCAATAAATTAGAAAGTCCTCGAGTATTTCCTAATTTCATACATGATTGAAGATATGGAAACAAGATCCTTGTTCAATGCAGAACCACCAACGATTCTCTTTATGCAATCTGAAAGTCTGGTATAATAAAGCAACAACTGAGTCAATGCAGCCCTCAAGATCTCCATACCGCACAAGAAGTTGCTGAAAGAAGTAATCACATCTTTGTGCATCAGCTCTATTGCAGCCTTCCACCTACTCGCAAAATCTTTCACTAACGGCTCTACTTCGGCTACAGTTATCGGCTTATCAGAACTTGATGTAGGGTCCTCAGCTGATAAGTTACACAAAATTAAGGCAAATGTCGATGCTTTATTTAAAAAGTCATGTTTTACAAACTACAAATGGGGTCATTAGTATGAGTACTTACAGGCTCTGGTTTTTACAAATTTGATTAAATTGTTGAAATGCTCTTGAAGCAATTCTTCCTGCAAGAGTGAAGGAAACTTTAAAGACAAATGCAAATGAGAACAAGGTGGTCAAATGGGTTGTGTTCTCTATATAATCTACAGGTACCCCTCTCCCCTTTCATCTCTCTGAAATCAACTAATTTTGCAATGATTGTCGATTCTTCCAGGAAAGCTGGAGGACATAACTCTTCAATGGGACCGGCATAAATAATTCCCTCTCAAAGTAATTTCTTGAGTTGCCCCAGTAATTGGACAGAGAAATAATTGGTCAGCTATTTTAATTCTTACAATTAGGACTTCAACGCTAAATCTGTCTAGTAAGGCTCAGTTTTATAGGCATGAATATTCTGTCACAAATATACTAAAATTAAAGCTAAGATTAATTTTATCCCTTCTTAAGCAGTAAAAGTCTAAACCAGAAATTCAAAAGAATGATTGCTGTTACCACAAATAATGCTGTATTGCTCTTAAGAAGTTCCTCAAAGTGCATTTGAATTTTCCCACCATCAGGACCTGCTTCCTGGAATCAGACAAGGAAAGCTTTCAGTTTCAAATTTAAAGTGGTGTCTTCTTGAAGTAATATTCCTGTTTTATAAGAGCCTTAAAACCTTTTGACTGAAGCAGAAAATAGCTCTACCTAAAAATAAAACAGAAACAAAATTTAGATACCTTTATAACAGCAATCGTCATGTCATAATTGTTAATAAGAAAAACAGTTTGCAGCTTTGGTTTTGGGAAATTCTTGGCAAGCTTGATAAGTAAGTCATCAACAGCCATTCTCAGTCGTTCCAAATTCAGTTCAAGCTGAAATATATGAGCAGAAAGGTTATATTATAAATTTACAAAAGTGAACTTTATGCCTCAATTTTTTATCAAGCTGACCTGGCCATCTCCATACTCAACATTTAAGTGGATAAGCGAAGCTGTAAACTCAGCATAACGTCTCATGACATAGTGAGGATGAACATCATCTTCCCATAAAGTCTTTATGCTCGCATTACGCAGGCTGTTGAGGTGCAAGTCAAATACCATCTTAAAACGAGGCCATAGGGATATATTAACCTGTCAAATTTAAGAACCAGTCTCAATTACAATTTTACAAATCAAGCTTACTACACTCTGTAGGATGTACAGGTCAATTGGCTTAAAATTATTTTATAAGTTCTATCCATTGAAATCATCAATATTGTAGGTCCATTTACATCCAAATATGACTTTCTACCATTAGCTAGAGTTCAAGAGTAAAATAAGCATGTCGCAAGTGAGAGCAATAGCTTGTCAGACGACAGCTATTCAGTCATCTAGTGATTTCAATAGCTTCTTTCCTTGTCCACTTATAAATTATTTTGACAATATTTTAGTTCCACTCAAGCAATTGAGAAGTAGTTATCTAACTAACATCCTTGAGTAGTTATCTAACTAACATCCTTGAGTAGTTATCTAACTAACATCCCAATGACTTCAATAACTAGATTATATATAAAGCTAAATTCAGGGCAAAACAAAAATCCTAGGGCCTCACATGTAGAACTACATACATTGATTCACCGATTCACCTGATAATGTTATCAGGCTCTCCCAGCATTAACACGCCAATAAGAAAACCTTGTCTGATCAAGTATATACGCAATGGAAACTGACCTTGTCAAAGTAAGAATCCAAGCATGGAATCCGCCTTCGAGACATGATGAGCTGAAAGGACAGGATGTCAGCTATCTTATAAGCGGATTATTTGATATTGCACCAAAATTCTTTGCACATGACAGTACATATTAATTTTAGCAAAAATATGTGGTGGAAGAACGATGTGAATTGCGGTAAAGCTATATGCTTATTTCATACCTTATTGTGCATCATATTTCTTTATCAAGTAAATATCCCGAATAGTGACTGACAGTCATCAGTATTCACATAATAATATTACAGTATCATATCTATATTAGGCATTTCTTAAGCAATTGTATTGTCCCCAAACTATTGAGCCAATTCTCTTTGGGGATTCCATCCAGGAAGTTAAGATTCATATCCTTCCAACAAGTGCTTGAATATTAAGAATCAGCTTCAACCTAATTTTGGCTAGGGCTGTCTAATTAACATCAATATGGTGCTCTTAAAGATGCTATTCCATTCCCTATGGCTACTTCTATGGACAATCATTGAAATTGTTATTCAGGACAGAAAATCTCAATTTGATATAATAATCATTTTATATGTTTTCTAGAAGGACACGTATTCCTTTTCTCCCAAAAATCAAAATCATAGTGTAATAACCTGATGTTGGTGTATTATGCGAATCATAAGCATGAGGCCTATAGCATCATAGCAATTTTGAAGTATTGAACTGAAGTGCTCATCAATGACACCAAATGGACCTGAAAAAATAAAAAGAAAATACTGTTGTTAGTGTTAGCCATTGTTATACAAGTCTATGACAGTGAAAGAGTGAAACAGACAAAGTTCATCCCAACCAACAAACAAGCAGTTACTTGGTTGACATTCTGTTTAAATGTTAAGTGAAATACACATAAAAATAAAGAAACTTCATTAATAATACCTGAAAAAATTTCATAAAAAATAGATTCTTCTCCAAAAAAGTCATCACAGAAATGATATCTGCAGATGGGGAAAACAAAATGTCAATACACATATAGTTAAAAACTTTATGGGCATTGTTTTATATGTCAAAATTAAGAGGCATAGAAAACTGAAGATTACTCAGAAGTAGCCGTATCCATA
The DNA here is from genome assembly GCA_003254925.1 of Chamaecrista fasciculata. NCBI lineage: Eukaryota > Viridiplantae > Streptophyta > Magnoliopsida > Fabales > Fabaceae > Chamaecrista > Chamaecrista fasciculata. The sequence continues at coordinate 289,458 of QANZ01004226.1, forward strand.
AGCAGCTTCTGCAAGCTCCTGAACAGAACCTCATATGGATATTTAGTAGAGCTAGCTTCAGCAATATGAGGAATCACCGCAGGTTCATCTATTTCCTGGTATCAGTGCAAATGTTAATATACTGTCAACTCAAATGTAGTGATCAAAACGTCTATAAAATTTGTGAGGATCGGAACTAACTATTGACATATCAGCTCCTATTTAACACACCAAAGCTGAGAAAACTTCTATGGCCAAAAATAGAATAGTAAATGCTTTTAATTACAATTCACTCTCCATTTCAAATTAAATGCAAGGTAAGAGCTATAATCATCACATCACCAATAACAACAAATTTGAAGACCCCAAAACATGGCTTCTTTATCTTCACACAGTTGCCAACCTTATTTTAATTAACCTTCATTTGTTGAGGATAATTATTGACACCGATTATTATAAAATATCATTAAACTTTTCTCAGCAAATTCAATGAGCATTTAAAAAGAGAATCATCAGCATTTCTACTTCCAATTTGCAAGACAGACCAACCTTTAATATATTAATCCTATCCCCAAGAGCAAAAACTGCAGAACGGTTTTTCAAAGGCTCCCGTGCTCTTGTGAAAATACCAGTGCTCCTTGTCTCTACACCAATTAAATCACTCGATGTTGCAATATCCAACTGTAGTTTCTCCAGTGCTTGAATATAAGCTCGGAAATGAGCACTAAGAACCTGCAAACATACAGCAGCATTAAAGTGCCTCATGAAATCAATTTTGATCATCATTGTTTCTGTATAAAAGTATTCTACCCACATGCAAGTCATTGTCAGAAATTGACAATTGTAGCATAGATCACTGGTCATACAAGAACCCAAGAATAAGTCTTTTAAGAGAATTGATCACCCAGAATAATGCAGATTAGCATAAAATAAACAGGTATAGTATCAGAGACACATATCGATCAGCATCAATCCAAAGGGACAACTTGCAGACAGCATTTATTCGTGTCAGGCTGAATACAAGCTCCTTGAAGTCTTATGCGTGTTCATAACTCACTTTAAAACTCCATCAATAAAGAATTTTGTAGTTTTGGCATGTAGGTCATAAAAGCAATCTAAACTAAATAAGAAGAGCTTATCTGATGCCATATTGGCTCCAATCTTGATTTAAAATTCATTCTACTTCAAAGAAGTTGCTTCTGAGCAGACAGAAAACTGAAGATAATTACATCTCAAGCAAATGAACTTTCTCTACTCAAACAAACTTGGATATGTTTGGCAAAAGTTCTGTCAAGGAAAATCTTCATTCAATGTTCAGACTATAAAGTTACCTTGTTCATCGTATCATTGTAGGCTGCACGAACTTCATTGTATACCTCCTTACTATGTTCCTTGAGAAAGGAAATGATATACCTACAATAGACACTTCATATTGTTAGGCTAATAAAGATCCAATAGACCAAGGTTCACAAAATTACATTATGAAGCATAAGCAACTTCACAGCATAAGTAAAGAAAAATCATTCAGACAAAGGCCACACTTATTAGTGATTTCAGATTTGAATTTCATCCAAATAAAAGACAGCATTGCAACAAGATTCTGAAGCAAAAGAAATACCTAATAATCAAAGAAATTTGTACAGTTATCTAGTATGAGGAAAAAAATAATTGTCCAGGAAAACTCACTTGTACTTTAAAAGGACGCTTTGTTGAAGAATTTGAATATTTGTTTTGGGTTTTCTTAGCGCATAGAGTTTCTGAACAATGAAGTCGAACACCTGTGGAAAATTAGCCAAAGTGAAGATTAATTGTTAAAATAAAGGATTGTCCTTCAATGAGAAAACAAGTAAAAAATTGCAAGAAGTAATAAAAGAAAAAGGTCATATTAACATTATGATAGTTGTATATAACCTTTGAAACTGCTTTCTGTCGGAGTTTTTCAAGCTCAGGTTGAACATCTTTCAGAGCTTTTGAAGTTTTAACCATTGGGTCCACTTCTACAAACTTCAGCTTTTTACTCAGAATCTCAAGAGTTCTCATATATTCCTCATTGACCTGAATTCCAAGCAAAAGCTAACTAAATGAGTATACTGAACAATGTGCACATCAAGTACCCAGTGATGCAGATGAAATCACATCATACACCCAAGTGTAATTATTAAAACAAATTTACTACATCAGCAATATCTTATCACAAAGTAGCAAAGGCATCTACATATGTTAAAACTGTCAAATTAAACCAAGTTACAAGTTCTGAAAAGAAATATCACTAAAATAATCAAAACCAGTAAAGCTCTCAAGTCTCATTCCATAAGGGCTTAATCACTTTAATGATAACATCATAAAAGGCAAGTTGTAGCAACGAAAAGTAACAAGTGCTCATCATGCACCCATGCAGACATTCAGAAAGCACATGCCTCAACAATGGGCATATATTCAGTCCCTCATAATTAGTCAAGACTTAAGGCAGATGTTCAATCAATTTTCTTTTTCAAAGCCTGGAAAAAGAAGATGTGGAGATTAAATGGACAAAACAAGAATACTACTTATGTATGCTGCACCAACAAAATCAATGGATACAATGTTACTAGACTGAAGTAGATTAAGTGAATATTTACCTCTCCATCAACAATAATGTCCACCATCCTTGGAGGCACTATTATGTCTTCCACAAACTTAGCCAACTTGGATTCAGCCACCTGTTGGAATAAAAATTATTAAATTAGTAGTCATACAACACAGTGATACACTTCACATGTTTGGGGAATGACTAACAAAGATTATCAGAGATGGATTGATCCAATTGTCAAAACATAAACAGCATCAATGCATTTTGTTTGCAGTTCAAAATGACAATACTGAACAATTTGCTTATATGGTATTAAGCAGGTGTAATAACTATCAATATCATTTATCTTAATTTTTCAAGAAAAATGTTCATACCTTGCGATTCTTAAGCCGCAAACCCATATCCATAGACTTCTCCTGGAGAATCTTTATATCAGAGCTAATAGAACCAATTTCAACCTGGAAAACAAATTTGAGGTTGAGTTAATTAAATATTCACTACCCACAAAGAAACTGCATTCAAATTCAAAAAAGTCCAAATTTTTTTTAAGAATAAATGCAAGTTCATTAAAAGTTAAGGTACAACAGACAACTCTAGACGTGATTTTGCCATCTTTCTTATATGATGCTATCACAAGTATCCAACATGGAAAGCATCAGCAGAAAAAAGAATATATGGAAGTTAAAAATTCAAAAGTAGGAAAAATCTCGACTAAAAATGATAAGGAAGAAATATTACAAAGACAACCTCACTGCATTAACTTGACTATTCTATGGATGAAAGTTTGTTCCATAGCTATATATAATGAAATGGAGAATTCTATGACATATATACTTCAGGCAAGTATTAAAAGATATTTATCCACATGGATGCTAGTATATCATAACTGCTCAGTGTCAACAAACCTGAAATCCACCAAGAAGAGTTTCCATCTGTGACAAGATACTATCACAGTCACGAATTTGATCATGAAGGGAGACTAGATTATCACTTTCTCGAATGTAATCCTGCAATGTTTGTATTGTATGATTAGCAACCATGGAATAAAACATGATCAATATGTCCCTAATTTTTACAAAAATTCTCATTGCCATCATAAGTATACATAACCTCCAAATTATTGATGAAACATTCTAATGTAATGCTCACATCATGTCAATCAGTCTTAATATCCAGTCCAATTTCACTAAAGAAATTGTAGTTAAAATGTCACATCCTTGCCGTCTAAAAACCTCCAACTTTTTAGCTTGGGTCATAAAATCTAGTCAAGTACTTTCTTTCTAATATCAATACTGCCACCACATCATAATCAAACAACCATACATTTTACACTAATTAATTACAAACCTGAATTGAATCCAATTCAACTTTGCGCAAATTGTTCTCAACCCCCTTCGTATAATCCCTCATTTTTGTACCTTTAGATAATATATTTGCAACTACCTACGCAAAAGAAACAAAGTTAATAATTGTGTCTATCCATTAATACAGTTACAGAAGAGAAAATAGAAGCATGTTTTAAAAGCAAGGAAATAGGGAAACTATAAAGAATGTGTGATGCAACCATGGACAAAAGAAAATAGCATAGTTCAAAAAAACTACAAACTTAGACATGCATAAAAGCCAAAACAAATCTACAGCATGTCACATTCTATGTTTTTTGAAGTTTGATAGATGTTCGTTTTGTCCCTCATGAATTTATATGCTTAACATCATAGTAGTTACTGCATTAATGCCATGTAGAGGACTCTCAAGTGTTTCCGACGAAGTGCTTTCTTTTGGAATCAACCTCAAACCACACCCCAGTTCCAGAACTAAATGCTAAGACAAACAGACAAACTAGTTGTGCCATTCATCAACTTAAATGCCTAAAGTGGGACAAGATTTCCTCTCAACAGCACAGACACGGTTTCTCCAAAGTAGACCCACAGTAAGATCAAGTATTAAAACATTAAATACAAAAATATTATTGTCAATAGAAGCGGAAAGCAGAGAGAATATAGTAAATTAAATTTTGAAAAACTATGGTGATCCACAATTATGCAAGAGACATACACCTGCATTATGGTGATCTAATTCAAAGCATCTAAAATGCCACATTTTCCAACATAGCAATCATAAATTCACTTACATCATCGTTTTTACATTCTTCCAGTTCCTGTTGTAGTCCTTCCAATGATATATCATCACTGCATTACAAAAATGTAACCTAAACGCCTCAGATTGAACTTCCCCAAAAACCAAGATGACAATTTACTGCAGCACCATAAAAAGGAAAAAAAAAAAAAAAGATTCGCCCTGAGGAGGTCGCGAAAGAAATCAAACGTCAAAAGCGCCATTGCATTATACCTGCTTAGATCCTCTTCAACGGTTAAGTCCCCGACAAACGCTCCCAAGTCAAATCCATTCTTTTGAGCATCGTTGGATTCACTAACAGAAGGACTCTGCATACCAGTAAAATTACACACAAGTAAATCAAAGTTAAAAGAAAATAAACAAGTAGAGATGGGGCTGTCAATTGTAATGCTCATATGCATTAGTACCACTGTGCTTTCAGCAATATCAGCCATCTTGCTCTAGCTGCAAAATTGCAGACCAATTCACCAGTTCAAGAGAATATAATAAACTTCGGAAGAAGAAAAGGGAGAAATCTCTTAATAGAAAGTGCACAACTGAGCAATCGACGGCATCATCATTTACGCATCAATGGATGAATTGGCAGCACTGAGATTTTCGCGAAAGAAAGAGAGCTATGTTGCGCTGAGATCTGGATCATTAGCGATTTCTTTGTTGGTGCTTCGATTACGAAACGACATGGGAAGCAGAAAAGTCGATTACAACTATCAAGCCCAACGACGTCGTTTCATGAAACCCGACGACCAT
>QANZ01004226.1:295339-320572 GCA_003254925.1 Chamaecrista fasciculata
CCTAAAAATAGTTACATATAGAAAAATCGCATGTACATCCAAAAAATGCTCTTAAAACAAATACATCATGAGTATTTACACCAAATTCATAATTTCATAATCACATTTTAGTTCATAGAATAATGTTCTTAAAGAAATTACATAAATCAATGGAATAAATATTTGCTATATGAAAAAAATCATAGAACATCACCCGTGCATCGCACGGGTCCAAAACTAGTAAGGACAACACTTGAAGCAGCAGGCAATGCATTCTCAAGCTGGTTTATGGGCAAGATTGGATTTGTTTCGGGTTAATTTAATTTATATTTTGTCAAAAATAAATAAATAAATAAAAACAAATCAAAATACTAGTTAGGTCAATACAAATAGGCAAAAGCACCCATTTCATCCCCAAACTTTACACATGTTATCAATTTCGTCTCCAATTTTTTTTGCTGTCAATTTCGTCCTCAACCTTTCACATTTCTGTCAGTTTTATTCTTTGACTAACTTCTTTTAATAAATTAACGACAGACTGTATCTTGTTTTTCAATCTGAGTTAGGATTTTAGTTTCTTTTTCTATCAATTTTATATTATATCTCGTTAGCCACATAGATTCTGTCGTTAATATTTGACTAAAGTAAAAACACAGGATAAAATTGACAAAAATGTGAAAGATTGGAAACGAAATTGGTAAAAAAAAAAAGATTGGGAATGAAATTGACAACTGATATAAAATTTTGCTACAACATGTGTACTTTTGCCATACAAATAAGTAAAGAGCTTAAAACTGAACAAAACTAATTAGACTTAATAAATCGAACCAAACTGACGTTAAACCAAACCAAATCATTAGATGTATGATTTCATTTGGTTTAAAATTCATTTTTTTTCACGAATTTCAAAATATTTAAAAATAAAAAATTATTATGTAGTAATAATTTTGGTTAAAAAATATTATTTTAATTGAGAATATTTATAAAAATCATTATAATTATGCCAATTCTAATTATTTATAAAAAAAATTATTAAAAGTTGTGTGTATTAAAGTCAAAAAAATCTTTTTTATTACATTGAGAATAATGGGTAAATTACTGTATTAGTGAGATATGATAATAATTATATATTTATTAGTATATCAGTGATAAAATTATTAACAATTGAGCTTTAAATCAAAAAAAATTTATATCAAGTTACTTATATCCTTGCTATCAAGTTCCTCCGATCAAAAGTTTTAATTACATTCTCTCTTCAATGATTGATCATGCAAAAAGTGATGTTTAATATTCTCTCTCTATCATGATTGGTCATATATAAAAATTTTGCCACGTGTCAAATGTCAATTGGAACTTGATAGCAAGGTTATAACGAACTTGATATAAGTTTGGTCCTTTTTAATCGTCCAATCCAAATCGCTCAAACTATTTTTTATTGGATTAGTTTAATGAATTATTTCAAATTGTTTTATTCAATTTTTTTAAAACCAGCGTGAACTATTTAGTTTTTTTTTTGTGTTGCCCAAGCTATCTCCAACCTGATGGGCTAAGGACTAATCCTCCACGGATCTGAGCTCCATTTAAGGGTTTGCTGCTCACCAATTGGTTGCTGCATAAACAAGGCGATAATCAAACCCCGACACTTGTTTAAGTGACCTAGTAAGCTAACCACTAGACCAATCAAACTTGGTTGAAGTCACTTGAACTATTTAGTTTGATTAAGAGATCAAGTTAAAAGGATTAAAGATCAAATTATTAAGAAATCTTTAAAAAAAATATTTAAAATTGCCAAAATTAAGAGATAAGTGGTCCAATTCAAATTTTTTTGACAAAAATATTAATTTTGTCCCTAAATTTTACATCACCGGTCAATTTCATCCCCAATATTTCACATTTTGATTAATTTTATAATTTTCTATTTCTTTAACCAAATATTATCGACAGAATCTACGTGGCTAATGATATATAATGTAAAATTGATAGAAAAGTAAACTCAAATCCTAACTTAGTTTGAAAAATATAATGCAGCATGTCACTAATTTATTGAAAGAAGTTAGTCAAAGAATAAAATTGACTAAAATGTGAAACATTGGAGATGAAATTGACAAAAAGAAAATTGATAGTTAATATAAAGTTTAAGGATGAAATGAATATTTTTGCCTTTATTTTTTAACCTCCACCCAAATCACCGATCGGGTCGAGTTCAAATCCATTAGTTGCAGTCGGATCACGGTACTAACTTGTCGTTTAAAGCAAAACGACTACCAAGCCATTGAGCCTTAAACTTAAAGCCTTAAACTTGTCGTTCATAAAAGACGAGCGCGTCAACTTTTTTTTCTAGCTAAATCCACCACGCTCCACAGTCTACTCTACAGTGTCCTGAGACGGGAGTAAGAAGAACTGAGAAGTTTACGAAAATGTTGAAGCTATCTCGCATTTTGACTTCTAGGTATTGTTGTCCTTTATTCACTTCAAACCTCGCTTCTCTGTTATTTTTGTATGAACTATGAACCGAATTGACCTTCTCGTTCTGTACATTTCTGGGTCTCTAGGCTAACATTATTCTAGTAAGAAAATATATAATACTTCCCATCATGAGCAGGAAAATGAAACTCGAGAAGGAAAAGTCCAGGGTTTTAAAATTGAATGTGGGTGTGAGTTAAGTATTCCGTTCATTTTAGCTCATGTTGCTCTTGTAGGAAACCCCTATTCGGCTTCTGAGAGATAAAAATGGCACTATTTCTTTACCCTACGTCTGTATGGATACAATTACCCAACAATTATTCCATACTATTTTATTTCGCTTGCTTCTTTATGTTGTTGTTCTGCTTAGTAAACACTTCGTTGAGTCTTTGAATACTAAGGATGGCGTCTTTCCAGACTTATGGTAATCAAAAGAAGGGAAGGTATAAGTTTAGGACTATTCAAATTAATATTGCTTTAGCAGGGTTCAGTCCAATCATTTTGGAAATGAATGTCTGGTAAATGCAACTCCCAACATTTGCATATTCATGTACTGAACTCATACTTGTGGTGCTATACGTTAAACTTGATGCTAAGCTGCTAAAATGATAAAACAAAATGACAGCATTCTTCTTTGGAGAATGCTTCAACAAGAAATTCTATGAAACTGTGACTGCTGGTGTGTAAATAGACATTGTAGGATATAGTCTTAATGGACAGTTCTTAAACAATAAATGCTGTGAAAATTGCTTAAATTGTCCTTTTAGATTGTTATCCATATTTTGGTTCTGCAAATGCTGTAAGTTATATATGTCTTTATGCGATCATGCTTTACACATATTTATTGGAATTAAGAAAGCTCCTACAGTGACGTTAAATTTCTATCACCACTATATTTTAATTAGGAATTTACATTTTCATTGATTTTTGAATTACCCTTGTCAAACAGGCATCAGTTATTGGAAACACTGTCATCACAGAAAGCTGATCTTGGAGACAATTTGTGGCATCTGTTTGGTTCTAGCCAGTCAGCTGGCATCTCTTCTGCTACAAATAATTACCATGCTAAAGGCATTCCTTCGCACTAGCATTTTCTGGAATTGCTTTTTATTCCAGCTAAAACTAAACCTTGCCCTGATTCTGTTTTCCACTCACTATCCTGCAGGATATACTTCAAGTCGAATATTTGCTCCTTTTGCTGTTTACAAAGGCAAAGCAGCACTCTCTTTGACTCCTTGTCTTCCAACTTTTACTAAATTGGATGTAAGCTTTTAGTTTCTCTATGAAAATTTATTGAATGCCTCTTTTATAGTCTTAATAATATTTCTTTTATTTGAATTCCACTTTCATAGACTGGAAATATCGTAGTTGATCGCCGTGGTTCAATCATGATGACTTTCACACCTGCTATTGGTGAGCGCAAATATGACTGGGAAAAGAAACAGGTGATTATTATTTCTTCATTGTTTTCACCCCTCATTTTCCTGTAACATGTGAATATACTTTCTCGTTTGAAGCTCAAAATATTGAGTGAAACCAATTGTGTTCAATAGTATCTAGGTTGTGACATATTGTTAAGCTGCAATAGTATCTTAGTTCTGACATTTTGTTCTGTTGCCTAATAATACCCTGAGGAGGGAACTAACCTGGAAACTCTTTACCTACAATGCACACTCTTTTTCCTCAACTTATTACTGATTACCTTTTTGTAGAGATTTGCTCTCTCAACAACGGAGGTTGGTTCTTTGATAAGCATGGGCCCTGCAGATTCCTGTGAATTTTTTCATGACCCCTCAATGAAATCAAGGTTGGTTTCCATGACAGACTGATCTTTAGGGAGGCCTTTGTAATCTCTAGGATTAGCTTTTGATGACAAATTATTATAGTATAGAGAATTATCATGGGACTGAATGAAGAAATCCATTTAGCATCATCCTATTAATCGTTTGCTGTATTTTATTGTTCTATACTATTTGCAAGTTAATTTTTGATTGTTTAGTAAATACTGTATGCTGTAGTAATGCTGGTCAAGTGAGGAAGAGCTTATCAATCAAGCCCCATGCAGACGGTTCTGGCTACTTCATGTCTTTGAGTGAGGCTCTATTATATAAATTTTGAACGTTTTATGCTATGTATCTTGTTTTCTTACAGCTTAAACCAACGTGTAACATTTTGGCAGGTGTTGTCAACAATATTTTAAAAACCAAAGAATACTTAACTGTTCCAGTGACAACCGCTGAGTTTGCTGTGATGAAGAGTGCTTGTAATGTATGATTTATTTCTGTTTTCCATTCCATAAGAATACTTTAATCACGCAAATTACATGCTGCTCTGTTATTGTGTGCACTATGTTATAATGAAGTGGTTCTCCACAATTTTTTTGGATCAGTAATATTTTCTTCTAGCAAAATGGTTATTTTGTCCTTTTGTCTACCTAGTCTTCCATCACAGTTCTCATTGTGAAACATTAATTCAATGCATTGTAGAAATGGTTCATCATTTTGTAGGCTGATAAGCAGAAGAAGCTTCCTGATTTAGAATTAAGATTTCTAAGTGCTAAGTAGGGTCCTATTCATTTATCTTTTCAGTTAGGTGTTTTACATCTTGTAAGGGTTTTTTCTTTATTAGGAGGTGGGAGAATAGATTTCTTACACCCGCACGAAGAGATAAATGCATTGCCTAGTTGAGTCCTATATCCTATGTTGTAACTGTATTTTCATTTATCCGTGTACATTAGATGATCCAAATATAGTCAAATCTAATAATTATTATTTTGTTTCATATCAAATACCATTTTTCTTGCTCAGATTGAGAATGTTGAGATGGTGCGTAATTGTGTAATTTACACAAAATATATTGGACTTAAAATCGCAGCCTGGTTAACCAAAAGTATTCACTGCAAGGCTTTTTATTTGTTGGGTCAAGATATTCTGGATTCATGCATTCTGGCTTTGCATTTAGTCATACATTCAAACTCCCCTTTGTTTTCATATCTCCAGTCTCGGTTTCTCTTGCATTTTTTTTTAAATCTAAATCTCTTCTTGCTATTGTCAACGTTGCCCTGTGAATGTGATGCAGTTTGCTTTGCCACACATTATGGGTTGGGATCGTCTAACTGATCAGCAATCCATAAGTATAGCAGCTCCAGCTCCAGCTCCAATATCAAAGGCGCACCCACAAGTCTTAGAGTTGGAGTGGGAAAAATGAATTATCATGTAGACACAATGTTATGTACGTCCTTGTTTGTATGACCATTCTACTGTGTATCTTATGTAAAAGACTAGATTTGAATTTGATCGCCAAATGTTTTGGTTTTCTTTCTCCAAACTCTGAATGGAACAGTAAATGAGAATGCGATCCAATGACAAATGAACTTTGAATTTAGTCATAGTGCTTCTTTTTTTTTCTTCTTTTTCTTGGCCAATAGCCCAATAGGGTGGTATTACTATTTACTAATGACTTATTTGCTAAACTGCTAATTTCTTACTATTTTTTTCTGGATCAGAAGTATGGCATTATTCAACTATGGCTAAATAAGAAAATTCTGAAGTACTCCTTGCAATTTTGCTTATCATAGAGTGTAACTTAAAATGTTTTAATCAGAATATGTTATGATTGAAGCTGCATTTTAGAGGGATCTGTTAAAATACATGTGAACTCATCTGAGGTACACATTTCAAGTATGATGATGTAGCAGCCACTAAATCCCAATCGAATTCATTCTAGAACTTGAGATATGGTTAAAGGTTAGCCTCCAATTTTCCTGTTCTCTTTTTTGTTTATCCTAGACATTTTATTACATGTGAACTCATCTAAGGTACACATTTCAAGGATGATGACATGACTCTATATACACTTTTGATTGGTTAAAAAAGTTATTTTTCTATTATTCAGCATTAAATTATTTAAAATAAAAAATTATGCCACCTCGTAATTGTATGTATAGCTACTTTGGATCTTAGAATTTCCTTATATATATATATATATATATCCAAAGTCTTCCCCCTTAATCTTGTACAAATTTGAATTTAGGGTTTCCCATATGGCCATAATGGATCATGCCTAAAGCCACAATGAAAAATTGACTTTAGAGACAGAAAGCATCCATGTGGGGTACCTTCTTGTCGCCATTGAAGTACGTGATTAGTGTTCATTCCATTTTAGAACATTCTTTTCTTCTGTTCTTTGCCTCTGGTCAGTGTTTTTTTTTTCATGATCAATTAACCTAATTGTTGATTTAATAATTTCAACTTCGCTCTCAGTAATTAATATTTAATCTTCAATGGTGCCCGCATCAACTTCCTCTCACATTCCATGTATTCGAATTTCTTAAAACTCATTATGCATAAATTCAAAGTCTATAGTTAAAGTGTTAAACAGTAAAAATAAGTAACTGTTTATATCAAAGAATAAAATAGTAGTATTTATTGAGAAGTGAATGGGTTCAATTAACCTAAACTGCGTACAGAATTTTTCTAACAAAAGGATTAATTTAATAAAGAGAAAATTAATTATTTAATCCTTGAATTTATATTTTATATCAAATCAATTAATCAATCTTTGAACAATTAGAATATATAATTTAACCATCAACATATCTAATTATCAACAATTTAGTCTTTGTATAAAATATAAAATCAATACAATTTAATTTTTAAATTTGAATTGATTTTGTACTATTTAATCTCTAAATTTATACTAAAATATATATTTGTTGATTTCTGAATTTCATCCAAACAAATCGTTGATGATTATGATATTATATTTCAGAGAATCCAGAAACTTATCCGTTAGATCTAGTATAAATTCAATGATAAAAATGTAGATGTTCTGTTTAATTAATTCTCACAGTTAATGGTATAAAAGTTTCATTTCTCTATCTCTACTAGCCAAAGCGAATTTGTTCTTTTATATATATTTTTAAATAAATTTAGGGAAGCCAACCAACCTTAACCGCTCTATCTATATATAAATCGTGCCTCTCCTCCTTCTTTTTGTGTTGGAGATGTTAATTTATTCGTTTTCTTAAAGAAGAAGAAGAAGAAGAGAAAGTAGGGTGGAAGGTAATTAACTAGTTTAAAATTGGTGATGGCATCGAGTAGGTCAAGAGAAGGGTCGTGTTCAGATAATTTAAGCATCAGAGTCGAAAGTAATGTACCAAAATCGCGATTATCAGAGCTGGGTATCCACTCATGGCCCAAGTGAGTGAGTCTCTGTCATATATTTATATATCAATTTCTTGTTAGTTCTAATTAATAAATGGTGGATGAATATATGATTTATAATTAATTATTCATGTATATGTATATATAGGTGGGGTTGTCCTGCAGGGAAGTACAAATTGAAATTCGAGGCAGAAGAGACATGTTATGTGGTGAGGGGGAGAGTAAAGGTTTATGAGAATATTGAGAATGAGATTATTGCAGAGTTTGGGGGTGGAGATGTTGTCACCATTCCTAAAGGACTTTCTTGCACCTGGCACGTCTCTCTTCCCCTCGACAAGCATTACTTCTTTCATTCTTCGTCAACCTAACTTCTACCTAGCTAGCTACTTTATATATATATATACTAGAGCCTTTGCGTGTATGTATGTAAAAAAAATGAGGGATTAAATCGTTAACTCAGTAAAAAAGAAGGGATCAAATAATAATTTTCCTCTTATTATTAATTTTGTACTATAGTTTTAAAATGTGGACGACCAGAAAGGGGTAGAGCCTATAATATACTAGAGGCTTTGCGTGCCCGTTAATGAGAGACTAAATCGTTAACACAGTAAAAAGAAGGGATCAAATAATAATTTTCCTCTTATTATTAATTTTGTACTATAGTTTAAAATATGGACGACCAAAAAAGGGTGGAGCGATATAATATGAGATATATATATATATATATATCTATGAGACGATCCAATTCATACGCACTTCAATTCGTGTTGTATATTCAAGGTATATATATGCATGCACTTTTCCAAGTTGCTTTATTTGACGGGTCATGATCTTCTTAATTAGGTTACATCTATAAATATATTAATGTCTTAAATATTTACAGATTTATAAAATATAGGTACGCGCACGTACGGCACACACACTTAATTATCTGATCTCATGCCAGAATATCCAGATTAATGATCCCTAATTCCCTATATTATGTATCTTAATTTCTATGGAACATGTATGATGAGGCTTCGTTTCGTACACTAGTATATATATATATACCCACATTCAAACAAACATATGCACTTGGTGAGAGGCAAATATATTCTTCATTAATAATGATGAGTCGAAGCTGTTACAGGAAATGAAAAACTGTTTGGGGGGATTACGTGTCTAATTAATTGTCTATGAACAGCATACTCAATGTAGCTTCAATAAATAATAACCAAAATCATAAGCCCCATTTCTAATTTCTTCAGTAATGGATCGGAACCCACATTTGAGAAGAACTTGAAAATGGGTTCTGATTTCTGGTCATTTTGTGATCGATTTCCAGAAGCATGAATGAATCGTTAGCAATTTTCTATTTGGTGGACTCACATATTATATATTTTATTTGTACATAATGGGATATTAAGTATTTATAATTGGTCCAATTAATTAATTGATCTCATTGTCGTTATTTATGGACTAATTATGTTATTTTATGAGTCTGGCCTGGGCTGAATAAATAAATAAATGTGTAGAAACTATAAAGCTCAACTTTGTTGATGGGCCAAGGCTATTTGGGCTAGGTATCTCTAGAGTTGTGGTTCCCCAAGGTGGGATAATTATATATATGAGTTAGTCACGAAAGTCAGACTAATTTTAAAAAAACCTATTTTGTCACTCATATCCATCTTGTGAGAGAGTTTTAACGACTATCTAACACCTTGGAAGAATTCAATCCGCCCTCGTGTTGATTAGCGAGGAATCAAGGTAGGTTCTTTATTCTTCTTCGTTTGTGATTAATTCTTGAAGTTATCTTTATTAAAGAGTTTTACAACCATTAATTTAGCTTCCGCCAACAGTGTCATGTATTGTTGTATTATATGTTTGGTTGTAATTTGGGCCATCATGAACTACTATAGTCTGTACTGGCCTCTTATATAGTATGCGATAGATGTTTTAGCATCGTCAATAATGTAAACTCACTTTTCTTTTGATTGCCACATAGTTTATAATTACTTCAAATTGCAGGAGTACTGTGGCTAAATCTAATCAATAGACATGTCTAGCCAAACACATTAATTAAATATCTTTAATGAATTTATTTTCTGAATAAAATTACTTTCAATAAATAATATCCGTAAAAGAAACATTAGAGGAAAGAGACCAAGCTAAACCATATATTTTCATTCCAATAATATCTATGTATGGTAAAACACTAAAACCAACTCTTCAAACGCCTGTCACCTGATGGCTTGTTAATGGTTTAAAAGCTCCTCCCACATATAATTTAGTATAGATATATGGATTAATAACTAGCTGGAATTAATGAAGTGGAATTAATGAAGTTGAGGAGAGTGTGCAGATCCGAAAGAGATTGGAATCCTTCGAGCTTGTATTATATATATATAGATGCGGCAACGCGACCACAGTAAAATAAACTTATAACATATAAGTTCAAATTAAAACAAATGAATCAGATTGATTATATATATGTTAAACTTGTTGAATGATATATCAATATTATTACTTTTTTAGTTGGTGTCAGCAGGTTAGTCAAAGGTTGCGTGTCTGTGATTCGGAGCTTACTGCATTTTCAGCTTTGTTTATTACTTCAACACTCTATCACATATCGCTCCCAGTTGATCAGTTAATTCACACACACACGCACATGTGTATATATGTTGATATACATATATCTATAGATATAGTTGTCGTTTTCCTGATGCAATCTCACGAATCATGATGTTGTGGAGCATATATATCAATAACAACAAGGCCAAATTGCTTAGTTTGGATTGTCTTTATTTGTGTGCAAAATTAACTACGATCAATAAACTGTGGTTAATTACCACAATTTGATAAGGATCACGCTGTTCATGATTGAAAATATAAATTTATAATTGATGATGAAGTAATAACGTGGATTTTTCTTTGCATAATAGTAAAATAAGTCCAATTAGCGTGTTCTGACCTTAAAACAAATGATTAGACTAATTAACGATGACCAAATAATTTTAGTATTATAAAATGGTTGAAATGGCCACAGGTTCACTGAGAGGACAATTATGAGAGCTCCATTGATAAAATTAATCACCAAAGGTTGCAGCTTTCATTTTCATATTTAAGTCATCGAAACCATCCCGCGACGCTCTCTGGATTGTTTTTTTCCACAATCAAGCAGATTCTCAAGGCATTATTGGTAAGATAAAAAAAACTATCAAATTCTAAATAAATAAATAATATATCATTAAGAAGTTCAAGATATTTACTCTTTTAATTTGTCAAGTATCCGACTTCTAATCGCAGCGTCATAAGTTACTATTTTCGTATCACCCACTCTATAATATGTATATATATTTCTACTTGCTTGTTTTCATGAATTCACCAATATCCGCGTTCCCTGAATGGAAATATTCAGAGAAGTTTTGCACAATAAACAAATATTTAGAAGTTTTATATATGCTTCTCCACTAAAACAGAAATCCAAGTTTTTGGAAGAAACATTCTAGCCCTTCATTTATTTAATTTCCTTGTTTACTCAAAGAAATCTCAACAGCAGCAGCCATTCGATACTTTAAGATTTATAGATTATATTGTAAAAGATATTTATAAAATTTGTCACTTTTATAAAGAAATTCAAATTATAAAAATTATATAATAAAAGATTCTTCCTGAATTTTCTATCTTTAACCAAAAAAAAAACTCTCTTTCAAAATTTGTTTTAGAATAGTTATATTTTACTAGTTTTTAGCTTCTACAACTACAAGCTACGCCTACACCAAACTGACATAAAAATAAGTCAACTATAAATATTGATTGGGTAATGCTAACGAGTCCCCTTAGGCACTCGTTAAGGTGCATTTATTGCATTCTGAAATTAAAAATTTCAGTTTAAAAAAAGAAATTTACCTCAGAATTTTAATGAAACAATAATTTTGAAAAAGAAAATTCTAAGGTAAATTTTTTTTTTCAAAGTAGAATTTTCATTTTCAAAATGTAATAAATTTAACGAGTATCCTAAGGGCACTCGTTAGCATTACTCATATTGATTATATCAAGTGTAACAGTAATAAAAGAAAAGTAATAATCTCTTCAAAACAAATAAAGTATCTTTAAATTCTTGAGGATTACTACAAAAAAAAAATACAAATTAAGTTTTTCTTACACAAAATAAAAAATTCAAGAAATATTTCGTAACTTATTTTTCAAAATAAAGTTTTTAAAAAAAATTGAAGAAAACAATTTGTACAGTTTACTCAAATTTTGACGCATGCCATCGAGAACGAGCAGCGAGCTATAAATTGTTAGAAACAATAACAAGGTCAATAAGATAATAAAAAGATACTATATTTTAAGGGTTTCTTTCGTTGGTTTTCTAACGTAATAAATTGACAACTTCCAAAAAATAAAAACAAAGTAAGATAATAATAAAAAGCTTCTAATGTCACTCAGAGCAACAAATCCAGTTTATTGCACGAATTGAAATTGTCTTAGGTCATCGGCACAAATAAAAATACATTAAAAACACAGCAAGAAACCAAGCTAAAGCAACTCATCACCTAACGCCCGTCATATATTATATAAATTGGTGACCATATATATAAATATAGAAGTGTGATTTTTGAGCTAATTCAAAACTTCTCAACGCTTAGGTTGGCATGATGCCATGATTAAACAATCATTAGTATAAAAAAGTGATATTTAATTAGGTTGACAAGCTAATTATTAACTTATGGACTTCAATATATATATTTGGGTTCAAATTAGATATGCAGGAGTTTAATGAAGTTGTCTGAGAAACTAATATGAAATAGAAAGAGGCCTTAATTAATAAACCAAAAAAAATCATCATTGCAGAGAAGAGAATCTCCAACTGCCCATAGAAGTCTCATCATCCTAAATAATTGATGAGAGTAGATGGGCATTGATATTCATCCGTACGCATATACAATCAGACTTAAAACATGAAAACAATAAACTAACAACAGTGAATCTTCTTGGTAAAGAATTGGCTCATTGGTTCATAAGTTACGCCATTATGAATTCTATTTTCGATATTGATGTGAAGATCTTATTCATATAGACCAAAACTAACTTAAACTTCTTTAGACAAAAAAAAAAAAAGAAGAAGACAATTCATATAATTAATTAATTAATAGCATAATGAACAGAAGAGTTTATCACCTTGTTGATTGAAGTTGTGGAAGAACCTAATTATAACCCACTCTTACAGATTTTTGTCCTTTTCTACGTAACACGCCATGTACAATATATATTGGTCCCATCATTTGTTGAAAAATTTGTAACATGCCAAAAACAGAAGTTGTTTCATGAGAGCCACTCAAAAACCCTACTGAATTCTGACACGGACTAACTAGTTCACTGGTTATAATCCAACGATCGAGAATCTCAATCTGGATGCATGTGACTATTGTGTGTACGAATTTGAACCACACACATATCGACGGCCATGCATGTGTTAATTTATATTTTTGAGACTGATTATTTTATTCCTTCTGCCCTCATCTTCTTTATCTTTTGGTCACACTTGTACATGTTCTGTGCAGAACCAACCAAAATTTGATCAAGAACACAAGTGGCTAATAAACATGAAGAAAATTCAACTTTACAGAACGAAGCAATAAGGATAAAATATTAATTCTATGGAAAGCAACCCATGTCTCAATTTTTATCACTCTTTCTATTTACACTGCAACACTCAGCGATGACTATGGATTATTAATTAATTTGCGCCTATATATCTAAGCATACTCTGTTTTTATTCAATTCTTGCACATCATATCACATCAAAATTCATCGCACAGTATAATCCATAACATTTTTTTTAAAATCTATATTCTATTGGTGTCAATTTGTAGTTTGTACCTGTAAGCATGTGATCTCTATAAATTGAGGTTCCATCGCTAACACGTTACGTTCTTCTTCTTCACTTAATTCCATCCTTCCTTCCTCCCTCCTCTGCCACACAAATCCTTCAATTCATCCATGGCTTCTCAATCTTGCTCCGCCGCCCACCTCGCCGCAATCCTGACGGCGACGGCGAACGGAACCGCGGCGGCGAACTACCTCTGTGGCCAATTCGACGCAATCTCGAAAAACCTAACCGACACAAGGTACGCTGTAGACAACACGTACCTTCTGTTCTCGGCGTATCTGGTGTTCGCTATGCAATTAGGGTTCGCGATGTTGTGCGCCGGTTCGGTTCGAGCAAAAAACACGATGAACATAATGCTCACCAACGTCCTCGACGCCGGCGCCGGCGCAATCTCTTACTACCTCTTCGGTTTCGCCTTCGCTTTCGGAAGCCCTTCCAACGGCTTCATCGGGAAACATTTATTCGGCCTCCGTCACTATCCTTCGGAATCCGGCGACTACAGTTTCTTTCTTTACCAGTGGGCTTTTGCAATAGCGGCGGCGGGAATTACAAGTGGGTCCATCGCTGAGAGAACCCAATTCGTGGCTTACCTTATATACTCCTCTTTTTTAACGGGCTTTGTCTACCCCGTGGTTTCTCATTGGTTATGGTCCACCGACGGATGGGCCAGCCCATTTAAAGCCTATAATCTTTTATTCGGATCTGGCGCCATTGATTTCGCGGGCTCTGGGGTTGTTCACATGGTGGGAGGCATAGCGGGCTTATGGGGTGCACTCATAGAAGGCCCAAGAATAGGCCGGTTCGACCGGACCGGCCGGTCTGTTGCCTTACGTGGACACAGCGCATCGCTTGTTGTACTCGGAACATTCTTGTTATGGTTCGGGTGGTATGGGTTTAACCCGGGTTCGTTCTTAACCATAGTGAAGAGATACGACGTGAGTAATGAGAATGATTACTACTACGGACAATGGAGTGCGGTAGGGAGGACAGCTGTGACGACGACATTGGCTGGATGCACGGCGGCTCTAACCACTTTGTTTTCGAAACGGTTATTGGTGGGTCATTGGAACGTGATAGACGTGTGTAACGGATTACTGGGTGGATTCGCAGCTATAACGTCAGGGTGTTCGGTGGTGGAACCATGGGCGGCGATAATATGTGGCTTCGTCGGCGCGTGGGTGTTGATAGGGCTGAACGCCGTGGCGGCGAAGTTGAAGTATGATGATCCGTTGGAGGCAGCGCAACTTCACGGTGGTTGTGGCGCGTGGGGAGTGGTGTTTACGGGTTTGTTTGCGAAGAAGAGGTATGTGGAGGAAGTGTACGGGACGGGGAGGAAAGGGCATGGGTTGTTGATGGGAGGAGGAGGGAGGTTGCTGGCGGCGCAGGTGGTGGAGGTACTGGTGGTGTGTGGGTGGGTGACGGCGACGATGGGGCCGTTGTTTTATGGGCTTCATAAGATGAAGTTGTTGAGGATATCGACGGATGATGAGGTGGCGGGAATGGATATGACTAGGCATGGTGGGTTTGCTTATGCTTATAATGATGAAGATGAGAGTGTGAAGCCTCCTTCCTTCATGATGAGGAGGATTGAGCCTGATGCTGATGCTTCACTTACTACTCCCACACCCTAGCCTAGCCTGGCCTTGCCAATACTATTCAGTGAAATCCTCCTTCAAAAAAATTTGTGTATAGTATTAATAATTAAGAATTATGCAATGTGAATTTTGAAAACTTTTTAAAACATTCTGTAATGTTACTTACTCGGCATGCCACTGTCATTTAATGTCAGTATCTGTCTGTCTCCGGTTTTCTTCTGTAGTTAGTTATGAGAAATGATTTACATGCTCGTAAGTTTGTATAAATTCGTATGAAATTGAGATGTCCGAAGTTTTGTTTGGTTAATGTATCTTACAGATAAAAGTGAAAATACGTTTTATTGTTTTCAGAACTACAAAAACAAACCCAAGCGATGACGATCGTTTCTCTTTATTACAAGTTTACTTTAATAGAATCATATGGGCGATTCAAGTAAAATCTTTTCTATACAGCTGGGTCAGTTTGTTTGCGCTTATAATAAAATCTGCTCTGAGTATGATTATAATCAAAGTTGATTATTTATGTATTAATGTTTGGATGAAAGTTGATTATTTGGTGTGAAATTATTGAAATGGGTATGTAATGATTGTGGTCGGTAGATAAAAGGGTAAGGAAATTGATAAATTGTATAGGTGTAAAAATGAAAGATAAAGTTCAAAAAAGTAGAAAAAAGTAAGATGTGATTTGATTATAATCAAAGTGTGTTTCGATATGATTGTTGTTTATAGAAAAATCAAATTATGTCACTGTTTGCCTTGGAAAACGTGAAAATATGATTATAATTATGTGCAACTTTAGAGGTGATTATTTTGTTTGATCCACCGAACTAATTTTGTCTATGAAATGGTCGACCAATAAGGACTAAAGTGTAACATTTTGCCCCGACATTCGGTGGACTAACGAAAAAAATGATCCACCGTTTCGCACAGCATGAGAGAGAATAAAAAAAGCACTCTGGACCCGAAAAAATATTTCAATTTGGCATAGTTGCTCTCTCTCTCTCTATCTCTCTATCTCTCCCTCTCTCCTCTCTCTCGTCTCCGTCTCTTTCTCTCTCTCATCTTCGTATCTCTCTCTCTCTCGTCTCCATCTCCGTTTCTCTCTCTCGTCTCCGTATCTCTCTCTCATCTGTCGTCTCCGTCTCTCTGTGGCTGACATTGAGGCCACCCTTTCTCGCGTTTGTCAAATGGTTATTTTTGCTATTCCATCATCACAATCTTAACTAACATAGTAGGCGGTTGAATTCTGAGTGGGTTTAATTTAGATATTTGTGCTCTAATTTAGGTTTTTCAAGAAAATAATGCTAAAAAATAAGAACTTCGTGCACGAGCTAAAGGGTTGAAAACTCTTGGAAAAATCTTTCAGCCATTAACACTTGTCCTAATTCTTTTCTCTGCATCAGTGCTGCTAACTGGTTATGAAATATCCTTTGAAACTCTATTTAAATTAGATATAAACTGTCTAATACTTTGAAAATTAATCTTGAAAGTGCTATTTGAAATATAAAGAGTTAAGTGAGCAGTATGGGTGTTAAGTCAGCAGTATGGGAATGAGAATGACAATATACTAAACAAAGCAGCAGTACATAAGTTGAATGGAAGTGAATTTAGCAATGATGTATCTTCTCCTAACACATCGCAAAAGTTTTGAGGAGAGAGAGAGAGAGGAGACAAGGGAGAGAGAGACGAGAGAGAACAGCCGAAGAAAGAGAAGAAATAATGGTCAAAATATTAATTTCAATCCTAAATTATTTGGACAAAATAACAATTTAGTCCAATGTTGAAGTAAATGACCATTTTACCCTTGTGATGGGTGATTAATTGTATAAGAGTATAGGTAATTATAGGTATATATATAAGGGTATAAGTGTAATTGAGTGTGTTTGATTATAAAAAAATCATGATTGTAATTTGATCAGAAAGAAAGCGTAAACAAACATACTTATTATGATTATAATCAGAGCAAATTATAATCAAAGCCCAAACAAACTAAGCGTTAGTGTCTCATTAATAATATCAGGAAAATAAAGCATTTTTTTTTACCTAAAAGTCCTAATGAAATATATATATATATATACAAATAAAAAAGGCGGAGACTGTAGTTAAAATATATAATAATAAATTTACGTAGTAATGGACTAACGGTGTNAAATTGATTATTTGGTGTGAAATTATTGAAATGGGTATGTAATGATTGTGGTTGGTAGATAGAAAGGTAAGGAAATTGATAAATTGTATAGGGTAGAAATGGAAGATAAAGTTAGAAAAAGTAGGAAAAAGTAAGATGTGATTTGATTATAATCAAAGTGTGTTTGGATGAGATTGTTGCTTATAGAAAAATCAAATTATGTCACTGTTTGCCTTGGAAAGCGTGAAAATATGATTATAATCATGTGCAACTTTGGAAATGATTATTTTGTTTGATCCACCGAACTAATTTTGCCTATGAAATGGTCGACTAATAAGGACTAAAGTGTAACATTTTGCCCCGACATTCGGTGGACCAACGAAAAAAATAGTCTACCGTTTCGCACATGAGAGAGAATAAAAAAAGCACTTTGGACCCGAAAAAATATTTCAATTTGGCATAGTTGCTCTCCTCTCTCTCTCTCTCTCTCTCTCTCTCTCTCTCTCTCTCTCTTCTCCGTCTCTCTGTGGCTGACATTGAGGCCACCCTTTCTCGCGTTTGTCAAATGGTTATTTTTGTTATTCCATCATCACAATCTTAACTAACATAGTAGGCGGTTGAATTCTGAGTGGGTTTAATTTAGATATTTGTGCTCTAATTTAGGTTTTTCAAGACAATAATGCTAAAAAATAAGAACTTCGTGCACGAGCTAAAGGGTTGAAAACTCAGGGTTGAAAACTCTTGGAAAAATCTTTCAGCTATTAACACTTGTCCTAATTCTTTTCTCTGCATCAGTGCTGCTAACTGGTTATGAAATATCATTTGAAACTCTATTTAAATTAGATCTAAACTGTCTAATAATTATGAAAATTAATCTCGAAAGTGCTATTTGAAATATAAAGAGTTAAGTCAGCAGTATGGGAATGAGAATGATAATATACTAAACAAAGCAGCAATACATAAGTTGAATGGAAGTGAATTTAGCAATGATGTATCTTCTCCTGGCATATCGCAAAAGTTTTGAAGAGAGAGAGAGATGGAGACGAGAGAGAGAGAGAGAGAGAGGAGACAAGGGAGAGAGAGACGAGAGAGAGAACAGCCGAAGAAAGAGAAGAAATGATGGTCAAAATATTAATTTCAATCCTAAATTGTTTGGACAAAATAACAATTTAGTCCAATGTTGAAGTAAATGACCATTTTGCCCTTGTGATGGGTGATTAATTGTATAAGAGTATAGGTAATTATAGGTATATATATAAGGGTATAAGTGTAATTGAGTGTGTTTGATTATAAAAAAATTATGATTATAATTTGATCAGAAAAAAAAAGCATAAACGAACATACTTATTACGATTATAATCAAAGCAGATTATAATCAAAGCACAAACGAACTGGGTTATTAATAATATCAGGAAAATAAAGCATTTTTTTACCTAAAAGTCCTAATGAAATATATATATATATATACAAATAAAAAAGGCGGAGACTGTAGTTAAAATATATAATAATAAATTTACGTAGTAATGGACTAACGGTGTCGCCTATTTAACCAGCATGACCATTGGCTTAGGTATTCTGAGCTACAACATTACAGACAAACGTCATTTGGTTGTCATCACACCTTCCATCCTCCATAGTTGACGAGGAGACTGTTCCATTGAATCGGCTGGTACGGANAATAAAAATTTATTAATTAACCAAATTGTAAAAATAATATTATTTGTGATATTAAAATAGAATTTTAACTAAATAAAAATTAATTTTATTTTTTATTTAATATTTTTGCGGGCCGGCGGGTTGGTTTGGGTTGAGCGGACTCAAAATCTTGAAACTCGCAGCTCAACCCAAACCACAGCGGGCTTAACTTTTTGAACCCAAACCAACCCGCCAGTCCAACCCAAACCAACCCAAACTAGTGAGTTGGGTTGATTTTAGCGGGTTGGCGGGTTAGCCCAACCCAATGAACACCCCTAGCACTACATCACCTTAAAACACCAATAGGTTCTTAAAATATATTACCTGTAAATTATTTCATAAAAAGAGTACCGACCAAAATTAACTAAAAAATAAACAAAACAGTAGAAATCTTCCCTTCTGGAGTACAAACATCACAATTTGTTGTTCACAGATCTAAATAATCTATTATATAAAGCTTGTTTCCCCATAAACCGCTATCTATCATCTCTTAACAAACATAACCTGGCATAAAAGCTTTGTCCCATATTTCCTAAAAGGCTAAAAGGCAAAAGTATTCATTTCGTCCCCAAACTTTACACCTGTTGTCAATTTCGTCCCCAATCCTTTTTTGCTGTCAATTTTGTCCCCAAACTTTACACATGTTGTAAATTTCGTCCCCAATATTTTTTTGCTGTCAATTTCATCTCTAATCTTTCTGATGGGTGTCGAATCCACAAAAAATAATTAACCTGATTCTACACACAAATAATAAATTATAGTAAGGGTGAGACTAGCATTGTCTAAAGTTTATCAACTAAATCTAAAGAAAACAGAAAACAAAAGATAAATTGTAATATAAAATAATAAGTAAATAAAACAACGATAAAAGTTACCGATAGGATGAGGGCTTGACTAAGGTTAATCTTCATAGAGTCTCGCACTTGATCATTGATGTCAAAGATAATTTTTCATCAAATTAAAATAGGTTAACGAAATCAAAGGTGAAATCACTCTTTCTTTATTAACCATAAACAATTAATTTACGAAATTACTTGTTTAAATTTTCTTCTCCCTAACATGGTAGGACCATCTTAGTTACTACTTAGTGATGAACTTATTAATTACGAATTAATAAGAACACCTAGCGTTATGTTAACAAATCAATTAGACAACTAGAGATTAGTTGAATAGAGAACTTGAAAACAATTAAAAGAGAAATAGGAGAAGAGAAAATATTATAAACAGTGAAGGAAAATAAAAACATGATCTCACAAGTGTTGAAACATCCAATCAGAATTAACCCAAAGCCAAGAGAAAAGAATTAGCCGCGCAGGGCCTTGAGAGAAGATGAGAGAGATGATTCGAGATTGAATCTCCCCAATTCACTGACTAGAGAGGAGTATTTATAATGTTTCTCTAACCCTAATACCCTTCTCAACCTTCCTAATTCGAGCTATAGAGTCCCCACAACTGAAAAGATTACAAAATCTGATTTTAAAATTCAAAATTGAGAATTTGAGCTTAAGTCTTGGGCAAGACTTGTGCTCCATGTAAATATCTCGAGTTTTGAGCAAGACTTGTGCTCCACGAAAATATCTCTTGATTTTGGAGATCTTGAAATTGAATCTTGATTTGAGATATCTTTGAGATTGAAATCTGATCTGCAAAATCTATAGAAGGTAATATAAACTTATATCCTAAGTTTAAAAGATATGATATTCACAAAATATCAAATTTTAACACAAGATATCATATTTTGAATTTAAACTTAGGATAATGGGGAAAATAAAATAATTAAGATATATTGGGATAAAATCATGATTTGAATACAAATAAATTAGTAATTATCCCTAAAAAATAGGCAAAATAACATACTTATCACTTTCACATTTTGGTCAATTTTATCATTTGCTCTTACTTTAACCAAATATTGACGACAAAATCTGTGGCTAATAATATATAATGTAAAATTGATAGAAAAAGAAACTCAAATCCAAACTTAGATTCAAAAACAGGATGCAGTCTATCGTTAATTCATTAAAAGAAATTAGTCAAATGATAAAATTAACGAAAATGTGAAAGAATGAGGACAAAATTGACAGTTGATGTAAAGTTTGAAGACGAAATGAGTACTTTTGTCTTCCTAAAATTAATGCCTCTCCGCGACGGCATTTATGAGCTCTAGGTATTTAATGAGACAACGGTGGTTTTCGAAGATCCTCACCACCAACGGTCATCATAAAATTTGAAAATTCACGTCCACGAAAATTGTAGTAGTTTTCATACCAAATCCGCAGACATGAGAGTGTATACAAGATAAAAAAGAAAAAATAATCAGATTACAGTAGAGTAGTGCACAGCTAGGAGCATCAAATACATGGAGAATAAAAGGCTCATTATATTACTACCATAACAACATAAAAATAGAAGTTACAAGCACCAGACCTCATCTGATTTACAATTATGGGGACAAAATCAATACCCAGCCCAAAAAAATTGGGTATCAAGCTCTAACTCAGGTATATCTATTATATCTATGACAATAACAGTGTGCTCCAAAAAATTTGGCCGGTCATAAGAATTCATTACCGTCATTCTAAAGAAGTGGAAGAACAGAATTTGTAGAGATTTGCTCAGCTACTTGACATGTCTTCTTCACTATCTTCACTGTCATCACTACATAGCAAAAAAACAAACATGGGAGAAATTTATCATTAACATCATCAGTGTGCATTCATAAGTTCAATAATGTTCAAAACAAAATCTGTACAAGCTAGGGCTAAATTTTTACATCAAAATCATGAATAAAGATGTAATAGCGTTGTATTATCTTTATTAATAAAGTTGTCACATGAAATCCAACGACTACATCATCGAAAATCAGAATCCTTAAACGTTTGACTCAAATTCAAACTTCAACATGAAATTATCGGGGAACAAATGAAGTTGGAGAGCAAAATTATTACAAAAATTAAACATCTAGAAGTAACCTTTTTCATTTAACATTTCATGGCATGTTATATTCTCACTAGTTTCTTATTTTGTATTATGTGGGTTCAATTATTCGGAAAACAATTTTACTATCCAAATTATCTTTTGTAGCTTTATTTGTCCTGGGACAGCTATCCATGATCTTTAATAATTGCTTAATTGTAAATTATATGAAAAATCTGTGTTGAAGACCTCTTTTTCTGCACATGATTTTTTGAAAACTTTCCCTGCCACACATCTATTGGCTTATTGGTACAAGTATGTGGTTAAGGCCTCTCTTTAGTGTTGTCTGTATAATTTTTTAACATTCAGAGCTCACTGTATTCTGTTATCATCCTCTTACTATCTTTCTCCTCTTTTTCCCTCCAGTACAGTTCATTCTTTAATTAGGAAAACAAAAATGCCAACAAAATTTTACCTATATATAAATTTGACACTCCACCCGCTAAGAATTTTATTATGTATTTGATTAATTAAAATATTAAAATATACTATGTTTTCCATTAATTTGTTTGACCTAATTTATGGAGAAATATAATTTTCTCATTAAGCATCCTCTGGGTGATTCTTCCTTTTGTTTCTGCTCAATTTTATAACCTAAAGATAATGTTTTCTGCATAATACCAATTATTTAGATTCCCAATTCTAATCATGATTCTTGCAAGTTGAAAAAGATTATACAAAAACCACAAAATAATAGTACAAACCTAAATTCAGAAAGCTTTGACAGACGTCTAGCGTCCAAACCAGTAATATATTTCTGAGCTGCTTGGACATTTTCTGAACCTGGAAATCCAAAATTAGTGAGAAGGGGAAAAAGTAAGGATAATAATCATTTCCCGAATCAGATCCTAGTTCCGTAAAATAAATGACAATCATATATCAAAGAAAATTGACATTTTAAGGCCTTTTTAAAAGACTTGTTGACATTTAAAATAACCTGGAGAGTAGTGATACTTAATAGGTCAGAACTCAGTTAGGATTGCCTTGGATAGATTAAGGGTATGTAAAGGAGCCAAAAAATCATGAAAAGATTATTTGGATTCAATAATAATTCAACTTACAATCAAATCAAGCAGGTATTTGATTGTAGAGTATTCATAGTCATTTGGTGGGTTATTCTATATATTGCATGAAAAGTTTCAGGTGCAAAAGAAGAAAAGGACATGTTCCAATTGAGAACCTAAAATTTTGGACTAAACTTCACCTAACAACAAAAGTATTTCTTGAGGAAAAAAAGAAAAGTAGCAGTGCAGTAGTAACAATAACAGATATCTTATAGTATAATCTTTCCACAGTGTCATATAGAGAGCATAAACAAATTGCTAATAAGAGTACCCTTTGCCAGTTGGAAGGCATGTAAAGCACATCTTTCCGCCGCAACTCTTACTGGAGTGTTTCCATCTTTTAAGCACTCTGCCAGTGCAGGGCCCGTAATGTTAACATTGGACATAATGGATGGAGGATTTGCCTGAAAATGCAGGGAATGAAAAACTTGTAAATTTTAAATTTTCCACATTACTAATTCACATGGTGGACTTTATAGGACATGGATCCTCTGCATTATCATTTTGGTGCATTTTGGTGAAGTTTTGAGAGAGAAAGAGAGAGTTAGAGAGAGAAAAAATCAGTGGGACCCACATATCACCACACTCCTCCCTCTAACTCTTCCATTCTCTCTCTAAACTGTAGAAACTTCACACTTTAGAGGATCCAATCTGGACTTTATATCAAGGCAGGACTCATCAAGCACCTACCTTGGCAACAGCTTTTATAGCAGATAAAGCCCTTCTCCTAACTTCACTGGACTCATCACGTGTGGATAAAACTAGCAATGAAAGAACATCTTTGTATAGCATAGAATCAAAATGATCTCTCTGAGCCTGGTACAACAGAAGCCTTCCCAAAGCCTTGGTCGAACTTTCACGAAGTGGAAACTGTTTTACAGCAAATAATTCAAAATACAGTAACAAAAAACCTAAGAGAAAAATGATAACTATGCTAACCTACCTTCTCATCCTTTAAAGTGTCCTTGAGGCAGTCTACAATGGAAGAGAAAGAAGAAGACAAACAAATTGGAGCAGGGTTGTGTCGGAACATGGAAGACAATGTAAGAACAGAGCCATGCCTTTGAGGCCAGCTTGGTAATGAAGCCAGACTTGACAGTTCCTGAATCAACTCAGACAGCTGCATTTCGTCGAGGTACTGCAGAAACACTTCTGAGTTAGACAAACATCCCAGAGGCATTATCCAGCAATAATATTGCTATCTGTTAAATCCTGCAAACTATAGTGATGCCAAGAAAAAAAAAAACAGCACTAAAACTCTGCTGGCTGAAACAGGAATGGGGCAATAAGTCAATAATAATATCATAATGCAGCCCTGTATAGAATAAAAACAATAACAAACCCTATGGTCGCTTAGGTGTACATAAGTCAAACCTTTGTCAAGATGCCCAATATGTTTGCAGCATTAATTCGAACTTGATCATCCTCATGATGAATCAAATCCTTAAGAACACTGTAAATACGGTTTCTAACAGATACGCTCACATTCTTCCCAGCATGCTTCAAGACACCTTTCAAAGCAGTCAAGATAGCTTCACGAACACCACCATCTGATCCCTAAAAAATATAATTCCAACAGTATAGTACCACTTTATTATTATATATGAGTTATGACTAATAATCAGCTCAAGCCACAATTTGATAAAACCAATATGGTTAAAAAAGATTTCTCAAATCACCTGAAGACTTGACAGCAGATCACCAACCAAGGGATCAACCCTGGTGCTGAGTCCACTTAGCTTTCCAAGCGCCAGGGCAGCACTTGAACGAACAGTTCTGCACTCAAACAATAGCTAATAAGTAGAAAGAATAAAACATAGACATTGGTTGCTACAAATCAACAGCCGAACAGCAAAAGCATATAAAAAAGAAAGTCAAATCAGTCATATATAGAAGTTGAAAGAATGAAGGAATTAGTTTATGACAAGTCAACAACAGAAAAGGAAATGTCATGCTAACCTTGTACTGTCCTGTAGACACTTAACAAATGTAGTTTGCAGCTGAGGAAGAAAAGGTTTCAAGGCTATGCCACCCTTCCTTATCATGATGCTCAGAGTAGATAAAATGGCACTCTTCACCTGCCAGGGGAAGCGATCCCCTATTATCCTGATAAGAGGCCTGCAATCAACATTATTGAGAAAGTCAAAATCTAGAATAAGACATGTACCCCACAGCAAAAGTAAATTATTATCCCAAACTAAGGCCCTTGCCAAGAGTACTACAAAGTGATTCAACTCTAACATGGTAGTACAATAACTCGGTCTTTAAAATGAACCCCCCCCCCCCCCCCCCC
>QANZ01004226.1:320603-338064 GCA_003254925.1 Chamaecrista fasciculata
TTTTTTTTTAATGCCAAAGGTGGGCCAAATAAGGAGGACCCTTGATGAAGTAATTAAAGAAAAGCATGATTGAAAAAATAAAAACCAGTGATTTTCTATACATGGACATCGATGGGAATTTTGGCTGACTAAAGTAAGAGCTCATATGTTAGCAGTTTTCTCCACTACATACCCTGTTATTGGGATTACAAACTCCTTCAGTGATTGCTCACTGGTCACCTCAATCAGCTCTCCAAGTCCCAATGCAGCTTGCTCTCTCAATTCAGCAGACCCACTTATGAGACCCTAGGAGCACAAAGTATAAATCAGAGACTGAAACTGGTGCATAAATCATATAACTATATGTAGATGTGGCAAAGTGCGATTAGAAGACCAGCAATGCCACAAATTTTCAAATATGTTATATCTAATAAGAGATTCATATTCATTAAAAAATTATAAGATTAAAGTCACAAGAATAAATCTAAGAGGATTTGTGCTTTCATTCTTCTGAAGAGCATCTCAAAAAACCAAAAAGGCTATTCAGTAATATCAAGACCGTGAGGAGATTAACAGACTCTACACAATTATAAAGTTCCTTCAACATGAACCTAGAAAGTTGAATTATTTTAGAAGCACCCTTGCATCTTTGTTACTGAATAACAATGCAAGTAGATTGCACAAAGCTTAGTTATCAAAGACGGTAACATAAAAAAGATACATTATCTAAATGACATAAAAAAGATACATTATCTAAATGACATAATAGGGACAACGGGACATGAAGACAAGAGACACTATATACTACTCTGCACACCCATAGGATGAGAAAGTACAGACACAATTTGCAATATTTTTAGTTGTAATAAAATGTAGCATTGTCAATGTAACTAAGAAGTATGAATACTTGGAGAAAAATTGGCAATAGAGGCTGAAGTGCTTTAGGAAGACAGAATCCAGGTATAAGAATTGGTCCTCCCTGCAAAGCAATTAAAGAACACAAAATTCACATTACCCTCAAAACTAAACATTAGAAACCTGGAAGAAAAAGTTCAGAAATTAAGGGTAAGTTCTAGTCAGTAATGACTACTGAATTTTCCCACTGACCTTCTTCTTCCGCCGCTCTTTATCTCTAGATGTTGACACAGCATCGCGGACAAGTTTTATGTATGAAGGAAGCACCTCCTTGGGCACTGAACTAATTACTCTTGACAAAGCTTCCCAAGCAACCTAACGAAAAAGTAGAAATGAACAATCTGCGGTGTAGAGAATCTACAATATAGTATGAAATGTGAACCACGCCTACAACTT
Source organism: Chamaecrista fasciculata (assembly GCA_003254925.1). Lineage (NCBI taxonomy): Eukaryota > Viridiplantae > Streptophyta > Magnoliopsida > Fabales > Fabaceae > Chamaecrista > Chamaecrista fasciculata. The sequence continues at coordinate 321,894 of QANZ01004226.1, forward strand.
ACAGTAACAGTAGATGAATCAGGATCACTGAGCAGAATGATTAGTGTAGATATCATATTCGTAGCCTCATCAACCAGATATAATTTGCTATTTTTGAATAAATATCCAATCAGATAAGAAGAAGACCTTCTGACTCCAGCCTGTAACCATAATTGTGACAGAAAATAAATAAATATATAAGTGAACTTGATAAAGAAATTTAGTCACACTAAAACTTGACAATGAAACTACCTGACTATCACCAACACCTTTCACAAGCTCTGATAAGAGTGGTTCAATGCCTTCCTCGTCAATAACTAGGACTACTGTTTCAGCAGCTTCTTTAGCTAAAGTTTGAATCTCCTATAAATTTAACAATGAATAAAAAATAATCAAATTACATACAAATATGAGATTAGAAAAAGCAGTTTCTCAAATCATGATAAATGCAGTTGCAGTATGTCATACCTTGTCATCACCGCCCATTGCAGATAGCAAAGGAGGAAGTACAGTACCAAGGTGAGAATCGAGGCCAGGCCCAGCAACCTCAGCTAACGCTCCCAGTGCATGTGCATGGAAGGCACTTGAGAAATAGCAATAAATGAATCACAAAAGAATCACAAAAGATAGCACAAAAGAAAATATACCAAAAGAGAAAGAGAAACATACGACAAGGGGAGATGGACCAGTTTGGGCAAAATGTGAGGCAATACTGCACTTGTTCTGACACTGAAGAAGGAAATGAAATCATTTAGTCAAAGATAATAAGGAATAATCACCAAAAATAACTATAGTACTCATGGCATTGATGGCACAGCCAAAATCATAGGACACAAATTACCTCAAAATTTGTTTAAGCCCATCGAGTGCAGTATCAGAAGATTTATCATCCTCCAAAGCATGTAGAAGAGTTGGAACAATTTCATCAATAGCTTGCATTCCAGCACTCTACATCACATATTTTCTTAAGGGAATGTAAAAAATGATAGCACAAACAAATAGTTCAAAATAGAAGCAAAATAGATGATGTTGAACAGCACAACCTTATAAAGAGTGCTGAATGCTAAACCAGCTGATTCTCGAACCTCAGGTATACTGTAAAGCATATCAAATAAATTATCTCATGTCCCACTAAAAAAATCCAATAGCAGTAAAATCAGAATTAAACTGAACAAACCTATCACAAAGGGCAGTCCGAATGGTGGGGATTAGGTCATCCATGAAACTCAACAGTTGACTCTTACCCGCACTTGCCATCACTTCACTCAGACCAACACATACACCCTGTCAACCAATGTGAATGTCATAATTGCACCAAACAAAACAATATAAGCAGTTGGCTGTTTAATGTATCCAACATAACATTTAAAATCAACAGGGGAAAAAAACTGCTACATGAAATAATTCTTACCTGTCTTCTGCTGCTGTCAGGATCATTCAAGCCCTGGGATAATATTGGAATTATCAAAGGAAGTACTCGCTCACCAAGCTTCCTGACTAGCTCACCCAGTGATCGTCCAGCAACCTACAAGAGAATCAAAATTATGACATAAGGTGTTCAGAGGTTTGACATAAAGTAGATTGACACAATATCTGTGCAAACCTGCCGCCTTTCAGATGATGATGATGCAAGGGATGAAATCAGTGTATCCATCAGGACTGGCATAATTTCCTTGAGAGTCTTAGGAGTATTTGCTACAATAGTTTTCCAAACATGCAATGCAGCCTAACAAAAGAACCACTTGGATTTTGCATTAGTAATATTCCCAGACAAAAAAAAAATGATATAAATTAATAAATAAGAAAAAAAATGAAGCATATTAGAACCATTACCTGACGAACTGACAAACTAACATCAGCTCGAACCATGTACAGTGCAGCAAGTACTTCATTCCGCTTATCCCTTCCCAGAACCTCAATGATAGCTCGTCCCTGTGCCTCCGTACTGGCACCTTCATCATCACTGCCCCCCTCAAGCAAAGCCTTACCTGATGTTCCAGCAACCTATACGAAGTATAAATTAGCTCATAAGCCAAATCAAACAAAACAAAATAAAAGTATTAGGAAGAGCAGCACATACTTTGAATAAGAGATCACCCAACAACTCGACCGAGCTCTGTCGGATACGCCAATTATCATTAAAAATGCCATCCTCTACAGCTGGAAGGAGCAGAGGTAGAGACCTGCAGGGGCGGAAAATAATTTATGGCAGCACACAAGGGTGTTTGAGGGGAAATTGTGATATATACAATTTAATCTACACCAAAAGCTCTAACTCCTTATAGCCCAACAAAGTTTACAAGCACAGAAAACATATGACTAGAATAAATCATTTAAAATCGGAATAGCAAAAATATTTTATTTGGCAACAAACTCAATATAAAAGCAAGCAATGATAGCATGTCACACATAGAAAAAGGAGCAAACATACGTTGTTGCATAATGCTCAACCAGGATATGTCCAGCTCCTAGCGCAGCATCACGTACAGATTCATTCTCATCGGCAAGACCTATAAAACAACAGGTGGGCACAACATTCAGAAAAGAGGAGCAATGACAAGAACATGGCTATGAAAGTGTACCGAAAAAAATGAAGCATACTCACCATCTAAGATAGCAGGCAGCACCTGTTGCAGATAGTTTTGGAACTGGACTCCTAATGACCGTGGCAAATACTAGAAAGAGAATTTTGACGAGAAGCTAAATAAGCACAATTTGTAAAGTAACAGGTTTAACTGAAAAGTATACATCTTTCACTTTTCTAAAATAAGAATATAAAGCTTTTACATTTACCTTGAACAAAGTCAAGTATCCATCGCGTACAGATGCTCTTTGATGGGAGCAGTTTCGAATGGCATCCGGAAGTACAAGCTCAAAGTACTCAATGCCAAGTGCAGCTAAGACCTAAAGTGCATCCATGTAAATAACTATGTCAACTAGCATATAGAGACAAACGGGTAAAAGCATCAAGCAAATAACTTATGTTTTTCAAGTATGTTTCAACAATCCTTGTACTTGTCTAATTCTAACTAAAAGAAACCATCCCATAGTTCCTTTCATTATTGACAGATCTCCGGATTGTCATTGTAGCTTATGATAGGAGTATTTATCAAATCTGATACCATGCTTGATCAATAAAATTCCAAACAATGCATGCTTCACAAAATAAGCTAAGAATAAACACAAAAAGGCATAGTTCTGACCTCACTCAAACCTTGAGCAGCTCCAGAGCGTTCTACATTACTATTATCAGACTTGAGTGTCTCAAACAACCATGGGACAAGATCTGGGAAATTGTCTTCACCCATTCCTCTAATAAGAGATCCAAGGGCCCTAGCCGCCACTGAACGAACTTCGGGAATAGGATCAACAAGAACCTGCACTTAAAATTTAGACTTAAAATGAGAAGTGGCCAACAAAGATATTAAGAGCTATGATTAGGAAGAACCTTTTTCACTTCAGGAAGCAGCAATCCTATATATGGAATCATATCCTTTGGTTCGGTAACCAAGGAACACATGTTTCCAACTATTTGTGCTGCCCTCTTCTTAGTATCAGCACTCCTTTCCCTTAGTCCTCTATGTACAATTGGTACCAATAATGCAAGCGAAGGGGCATCAATTGAGTTCACAAAGGTTGTCTGCAACAAATTAATGGAAATTTAGGAAAAGAAAAAAAAAAGAAGAAGCCTGAAACTGCTATACTATATTTAAAAACCTTACTTGGAGAAGAATATCAAGAGAGTATTTTGTGTGTTCATTAGGATCAGTAAGACCCATAAGAAGAGTAGGGACAAGAGAAGCAATTTCTGGATTCTTTATAACACTCCCAACCTGAAAAAGAAAATTATGATTCACATGAAAACTAACAAGAATATAAACAAAGACAATATTCACATATAGAGAACTCAAATTTAATGAACAGTTCATCACCAAAAACCAACCTGTTGGAGGGCCATCTGCCCAGCTGACTGAACTTTAGGATGGGTGTCAGTTAAAACCTGCAATAGATAGAAGAGTCTAGTCAACATAACCAATAGGCAATAAAACGAAATTAAATTAGAAGTCTCAAGAAAAGTCTGATTCATCCGGTACCTCAGTCAGCTTGGGAACAATCTTCGGTAGGCACTGAGATAACTGTTGAGGAGCACAGTAAGCCATAGCACCAAGTAGTTGAACACTACTTTGTTTTGTCCTCCAAGCTTTATCCTCAAGTCCCTGACCAACAAAAAAAAGAGGGATAAGTCACATGAATACTAGAATAATGCAGAGTAATTTTTATATCCACCCTTTCGCTAAAAACAAGACCAAAACCAACTCAGTGTAGATTTTATTTAAATGATATTTAAGGCTTGAAAGTAGATGAAGTGATTAAAAAGTGGACTGCAAACATAATGATTTGCAAGGTTATCACCTTCAAAAGAGATGGGAGGACGAGCTTCACTCCTTGAGCAGTAAGTTGAGACATCATTGCACGGGCAGCACATTCAGCTGCATCACGAACTGCGAGAACTGGATCAGAGAAGGAAACTAAAAGTAGTGGTAACATCTGGATCACATACCTGAATCAAATTGTGAATAAGGGAATCAAGATACAAAACTTTTAAAACAATAACAATAATGAAAATCATGTAATTTGCAACAAAGTAGACATACGGTTCAAACAGTCTTCCAAGCGTTTCGCAAAGGCATTCAAATCCAAGTAAAGCTCCTTCACGAGATTTTGCAGAGTTCCTGCAGTTAAAAACAATATTTGATATTAATTGAAGGTTAAATATCATTTTCAGAGTTCCTACACATTCATAGGATGGAAAGTAAAAGGGATTTCCCAAAATACTTTCCCAGAAAATAAAAAAGGGGATTTACTAGTGATATGTTAAGAAAGCTATGGCTGTTTTAAGCAACACCGGTGAATCTAACAAAAGTAGATGGCATTATGACAGTTACATATGCTTTAATCAGGGGAAGGCAACAACTATTCATAACAAGGAAAAGATCGACATGTATAATAGAACTATGCCCCACCTGTCAGCCAGACCCTCTTGAATTGCAGCTACAATCCTATACTTTTTCAAGCATGAAATGCCAAATCCCTTAACCACTCCTGCAAGTCCAAAAGCGGCTCCACGACGTTCTCCATATTTTTCACGTTTCATCATGCGATCCAACAGTCCAGTAATAAGAGCTGTTGCATCATCCTGATGCAAGTATTAAATTATAAAGAAAGGAAAATACCCACTTCAGCCACAATCTAAGATCCTACAAAATTATAGTCAAGACTTGGGAACCAAGGACTTAGCATAATAATTCAAATTTCATACTGAAGCAAAATGAATTACTCCTGAACAAGCACAAACTTTTTTTTGTTAAATGAACAAACACATACTTAAACTGCAATAAAAAAGATGTGAAACCCAAGTAGTAGCTATTCCAGTGGGTAGTTTTATGCTTATCTTATCTATGAATTTAAGTCGGTGTCATAATATAGGTTACAATCCTCAAGTTTTTTTTATCCCTTAACAGATTCTAATTTCTAGGTAATATTTCAATCTTGGCAACATGATCATATGTACTATATAATGCATGTACATACATGTTTTGATTGCATCAATGGAGATAAACACATTGCAACTGCCCGTTGAACAGCTTCTGAGGGAGTGTTTAAAACATCCAACAACTTGTCCACAACAGTATGAACCTTAGGGTCATCCTGTTCCAAAACAGAAATACAGACACTTAACAGAAATTTCTAAAATGCCCAAGCTACCAAGAACAAGGATGAAAATTTCCATACTTACCTTTGCCAGATGTTTCGCCAGAGCTCCAGTAAATATAACCACACCCTCACGGACCAAGTCATATTTTTCCTCATCTGGAGCCTAAGAAAGTGGGAAAAAAATGAAAGTGACCAGTGACCAAAACCAAATAAGAAACCAAACAGAACCTATGACTCTTGTAAGTTGTAACCATAATGCCACAGCCACTTATAAAGCAGCTGGCATCTCTGCACACTTGAAAAGAATCCTAAAAGAAGTATTATGCAGATATATACAATTGGATAAGGAACTCACTGTTTTGTTTAGATAGTTCTCAAAGATTGGGAACAACAGTGAGACATTCTCTCTTCCATGTTTATCAATAATCATGATACCAGCATTTATCATTCTCCCTCTAACATCTGCATTGGGATCAGCCTGCAAATCAAATTAATCCTCCAAAAATTAAATACTTATACTCTTTACAGGCGAAGAAAAACATATGTAACATATATTTTGTAGCAAAATGAGATTCATTAATATGTCCACCCAGTAAAAAATGAATAGAATACTCACTGCATGATACACGAATAAGATAAAGGGTACACATCCACAGAAAGAAATGATGAAGACAACAATAAGCAAAATCACATATAGGCAGATAAATGGAACTTTTTTTAGCCAGTAACTGATTAAAAGAATTTGGTTATAGGATCACACCTATGGTATGACCAAAATAAAGGTTCGAGCCTAACAAAAAGATAATGGAATATGTCATTGACAATTACCAGTGCTCTTGATATTAGAAATGTCATGACAACAGGCAGGTCTTTTGTTCTCAACACATCAGCGGCAGAATGAAGTGCTAGTGCTATTCCTTGTCTACCCAACCAACCAGCGTCAACATTATCATCCCCCACACCCATGTCACGGATGTAAAGTGAAAATAAAGTGGAAAGGGACTCCTGAAATAATTGCAGACCATGAGGGAAAAAAATTACACAGTAGAAAATTACAAATCAACGTTACCTGAATAGAATCTGGACATTCATCCAAGGCAGCAGCTAATGCTTCAGCAGCTGCCAACCGCACATTGTAGTTAACATTGGAAAGTGCTTTCAAGAGTCCAGAAAAGTCAGTTCCAAATTCAAACCCATAGTGATCCCATATTACTTCTGCTACTTCAGCAACTGACTGGAATGTTAAGGGAAAAAAAAATTAGTAAATGAGCTATCTTAGTATAAAGATAAGGAGCATCAACTGAAAATCTACATTGGGATTATATTCAGAAACCATATGTTCTTAATATTCTGATTTTCATTAAAAACAAAAAAACAGCTAATTGACTGAAAAAAATATTTTTGACCCACTTATTATAATATTACTTATATAGAGCGAACCATAGTGAAAAAAACACCTAATACACAATTCATATCTCACAGCTCATCATATAGTTTATATATTAAAATTTGTATACTCTTCAACAGGAAAAGGCCAAACCTTCTCAGGGTCATGCAAGGCAATCCATATACTTGTTGCAACCTCAGTGTTCTCAGAGAGGGAACGACTAGCAACTGCAGGAATGCATTTGACAGCATTCAGGCATGCCATTCTTACATGAACATCTTTTGCATAAACACCATAAAGAGCCTGAATAAAGGAAATTAGAGAGAAAGCATAAGCATTGTTACATACTTTTTCAAGGAGAGAGAGCAAATAAATAGAGTCAGACAAACATACAGCAGCAACTTCATCGGGCTGCAAACCAAGACTCAACTCATTTAGTGCAGGCCCTATTGATGCTTTATAAGCTGGAACAACACCAAGGACATGGTAAAGAACCTGCAAAAAAGAATATCAGTCAAGTCAAAATCAATCGATGGAACAAAACATAAAACTACTCAACAGTACAGAGAAGAAATTATGAGGAAGCCCAAAAAGTTGGATGCATTACCGATAACATTCGAATCCTTGGAAGGGGTAGATGAGGATCTAGATGTAAATAAAGTATCCGAAGCACATCATCATGGAACTTTGTTTTCTTTGAGCACAGAAGAATACGCTCCATTATCTACCAACAGCAGCATAGACAGAAAGATATAAGCATTTGGTGAACTGAAAAATTCGCATTTGCAAAGTAGAAGTACTTACTGGGAATACAAAAGAAAAAGAATCAACAGGAAGTGGCCCTGATTTACAAGAAGTGGATAAGCCATTTATTATGCGCTCAAAAAGGCCAATGGATGGCCTTCCATCAGCTTCCTCTTCAGCAGCTGATGGAATCAGATCCAATAGAAGACGAACTTCATCAGTCACAATTATGCGTAAAGCAGTAGAAATGTCGAGTGCCCAGTCACATAGAGGAGGAGCAGTGCATCTTGATAGCTTTACCATGGTCTCAAAGGCTTCATCACTAACAATGGGTGATCGTAATAGAGGGTCAACAAACTTGACCTGACACAACATCAGATAACTGAAATTATACCCAAATACCATAATACAAGACTTGTGGTCAAGAAAAAGGAATCTAAATAAGTCAAGAAATTGTGCATGCTCCTGCATATCAGATGAAGCAGCTCACCTAAAAAAACAGGTGATGAGCTTCAAAGAGAAGCCATATAGACTATTCTATCTCATAACAAAGTAAGATATTCATAAAGATGTATGGATTCGACTCCAACCATACAAATCACAAAATCCCAAAAACTGTACTTAGCCACTGCAAGAAGCCACAAAGCCTTCCAATTCACTTGAGTTAAATAAATTCTAACTTTCATACCAAGTAAAATAAAAAATCCCATCCTTATACCCAGTGACATAAATGATAAACCAAAAGCCAATCAAATGTAAACCTACAAACTGGTAAACAAGGAAAAGGAACTCTTGATTTTTTTTTTAATGAAAGAACAAGTGCAGCCCAGAAATTCATATTAAATTATTAATATTATTATTGGTTCACTAAAAGTTTGGGACTTGAAACATTGTAAATAATCACATTTCCACTAAAGATGATTCAATAAACATGGTGAAAAAGATTTTTTTACAGTACATGAAAAACCAGAATTATGGTTCATGTTAATAGGAGTGTGGATGCAGATTATCTAGAGTTTATCAATATTCCTAAAGCCAGCAAATCTGTACAGGCTACAAAGTATTTGGAACAAAAAGCATGCAGCGAGCAATACCATCGATGGCAATCTACTGTGTGCAAAAACTGGATTAGCAAGGGCCATCTCTCCAAGAGCTCTAAGCATCAAAGACAGATTTTTCTGAATTTCAAAGATTCTATCACGTACAGAAGCCTCCTCTTTAAGGAGCAATTCTCTAGCCTCCTCTTTTGCTGTTTTCCCTTTATCTACATGAGTCATAATAATAACATATGTAAAGAGCAGCTTACAACTTTTCAAAAAAAAAAAGAGCAGCTTACAAAAACTTTGAATCCAATAATAGAAATAAATATTAAAACAAACACGAGAGCAAAACTTGCCAGCCTTTTTTGTTACTTTAGCATTATCCCTTTTCCCTACACCGGCAACTTCTCTGTTAGGTTGATCTCTCTTCACTGAATGGTTGGAACGAGCATCGTCCTGACCAGAGTAACAAGGAGCATAACAAATTAAATTCAAAGGCAAAACAGTGCAATAAAAACGAAGAGTAAAGAGACATACCAAGCCATCTTGATCATCATACATCCGAAAGCGACCCTTTGCTTGTTTGGTGTTTTTGGCAGCAACAGATTCTGCAACATAAACTCCTTGCTCGTTTGAAAGAATTCCTTCAGGGGTATTAAATATCTGAAATTGCACGAGGGAAAAGTGAAGCACTATCATATGCACCCAATAAGTAATTGAAACAAAACATGTAAGAAAATTTAATAATGACAGTCAGTAACAACAAATTAAAAACATCACTAATAATGTTGATAGACAATACAAAGAATTGGCTATCTGGATTTTTAATACCAACCATTCATTTAAATTATAACACAAGGGAAAGTGTATGTGTGTGTGTATGCGTGTGTCTGCGCATTTAATAGCAATATTCATTTGAATTATAACACAACTACAGAAGGAAAAGTGAGTGAGCGTGTGCGTGCGTGTTTGTGCAGCTCAGAGTCCATGATTGTCAAATCAACTGCCTGCTCTACATTGGATTCTACTATTTCATGAACAACAGAACATCCTTAGAGAATGTTACAAGACCATAAGAAAATAAGAATATGCAGAGGTAAAAGGGGAAGAGAGAGAAGAGGATGAAGAAACAAAGAAAAACTATCTGTCCTATTAATTGAACCCTATTGATATAGAAATTGTACCAAGCACATTAAAGTCTCAAGAACAGAGGATACCAAAAAGACCCAGGACTTAAATCCTTTATTTCATTAAAAACGTAAAAAAGAAAATCATTATATAATTTACCTGAATGTCATTCTCCGTGAGTGTATCATGTGAAAACCGATCTGGAAGGTTTAGCAGGTGCTGCCATCAGGAATATATACTAGTCAGCAGATAGAAATCCCAAACCACTCAAATTGTTCAAAGACTCCAATCTAACAATGAATCAAAGTGTGGATAACAAAAAAGCTCAAACACCTTTTCAAACTCTATATATGTATCTCCAGGAATTATGGACATCATAGTGGACAGTGTGGATATCGCTGCCTGTTGTTCAAGGAAATTAGCACTCTTCAAACCCACTGATCCCAGTAAGACCTGCAAAACACCAACCATGGTCACACAGTTTGCACATGCATAAACACACAAAAATACCAGCAGATTAACGTGATTATAAAAAGAGAGCAATCCTATATCCATTTTTCCAGTAACCTTCGTCAGAAATGTTACAGAGGGATCATGAGAATATGGCAAAAGTATATAAAATCAGAAAAAACAAGTGTGCTGTACGAAATGACAAAAAACCAAACTGAGAGATCAGAACTGCTCAGCATTTCAAATAAGATGTGCAAATCAGTGATTAACTATCCCCCTATAACAAAGATTCACCAGAAGGAGTAAGAAATTTAAAGTACAACAATTACCTTGCAGATGTTCAACACATTAGCAGAAAGGAGATCAATGACATCAAAATCATGTGCTCGAAGACACTTAGAAAGCCTCTGGAAGCAGAATGAAATAGTCAGGTTGCAAACAAACAAAAAAAATCCATAATCATCCACAGGTCAAAACAAATATAACCTTACAAAGAAGAATAGAATATATAACGAATTACCTTCCACACTGCATTTTTTCTTCCACTGCTAACAACACATGGATGATGTGAGCAAAATAGTATGCGGATAAATGTATTTGGGGCAGCTTTCAGAGCAGCTGGTGACATAACCAGAAAAGCCTTTACCAAAACCTCAACAGATGGAATGAACGGAACTTGAGGGTCCACAAATTCAGAGTCACTGCAGGCATAAGAATTTAGCTGCAGTAAAACTATATTTGAAAATGAAAGCATATAACAAAAATATGATGCAAAAGGACAACAACTTAGCCACTACATTATGATCAATGAAGGCCACAGAAAAGGCAGACTCACTATCCTAGCCTCGAGGTAAGATATCAAGTAGGGACACAGGTTTTCAAGAAGCTAAACCCATGATAGCTACCGATCCATCCAAACCAGAAGTGGGCACTATCAAAGACTTCAAAATTAAAAAATTTAGCAAAAGCCTAGAGTGGAGAATCCGGAAAGTTATCCCAATAAAAAGAATTAAATTTTATGGAATCACCAGAAATTTTGTTCCTTGAAAGGAATCCTAAGATTCAAGTAGCTCTAGAAGCAAAATACGAAATTTAGAAATTCAGCAAAATGGTACATTTTTTTCCGGAGATAAGTGTAAAATCAGATATCCAAAAAAAAATTAAAATTCTATTTCTGCCAAAGAACCTCCTATTTAAACCATATAAATCTAAGCAAGGACATCAGCACATAATCAGGCGTTACCTTATTTTTGATGTGCAAAGTTTCTCTCCAACCAAAGAGAGAAAATTGGAAAATTCAACAAAAAGATCTTCTGATAATTGTGAAGCAGAAGAAATAATCTTCCTAGCAACATTATAAGCAGTCCTTCGAATATCCCAACGTGGATGGCAAACAAAAAAAATCATTAACTGCACCAAATTAGCAATCAATTTAGTTACTATAACATGCCAACAAAGGAACCTGGTATATTGCACAGTCGATCAGATTCAGGGTTCACCTGTAACAGCAATCTGGCAGAGAAGTTGGCCAGTATTCTGCAAAACAAGGTAGAAAAATTAATTGAACATTTGGATTTAATTAATGTCTCTGAGGTAGACCCAACAAGAAATATGGAATGGATTACTCTGAAATTACAAATGGGATTTACCGCTGTAAATGTTCCATTAGCAGCACTTCTAGAAGATCAACACATGCCAGGCAATCCTCAACTGACAGCTTCGAAGCCTGCAGAGCACCTTTCAGATAAACCTAGAATAGAATCTAGATAATGGACAACAGAAAATTGTGACACAGTAATCACCATAGAAATTGGTACGAGAGAAGGTTCATTTTGCGATATCAAAGACCATATCTTTTCCTTCACCAACATTTCCTCTGAGAAAATAGAGGTAAAATTAACAAATAAAAAATCATGGTAACAGAAACAGAGGTAAATGAAGACATGCTCAAGATCAACTTCATTGAGAAAGTAAAAACAACTCAAGACTCCATTAATACAAACCAGCTTTAATATCAACAGCAGCTATCTTCCCAACTAATAACAAAGCATATATGCCATCTAGGCGTTGCGCTGCCTTGGTAAAACCAGATTTTACAAGTTGAATGAGAGGGCCAACCAGAGACGACATCTGCTACATATTTAGTCAGGATGTCAGAAAATGGTACTTGCAAGAAAAATATGTAATTTAATCAGCAAGCAAAGTATTACAAAAAAGGTCACCTTCATGACAGCATCCTCATTTTTGCAGATGGCATGTAAACATCGAAGGAATGCCCTTCTTAAAGTTTCCTTTTCTTTCAGTCCAGAAACAAAAAAGGAAATCAAACTTTCTTCAACAGAATCTGCGGATCTAACAGCCCAACAAGCTAATGCCGACAAAATTGCAATTTTTACCTCCTCATTTCCTGCAAGTTAAGATTGAGACAGAAGTCAGCAGCTGATATCAATAATTTAATTGAAAATATCAAAACCGATATCAGAGATTTAGAGATATTGGACAAGAGTAAATAAACAAGAGACGGAAAGAAAATATGCATCTCATACAGGTGATTAACAACCAACCTCTTTGGCCAATAAAGACTCCAAATTGTATTTTAAATAAGTAGCTCTTTTATGAGTGAGTAAGATTAGAGCTTGTGACATACCATCATCCTTGTAGTATGATAAAAGAAAATTGCATATAGTACGGGCCAGGCTGATAAGGTATTTTCCATCTGCATAAGATAATTCTTGTATTGCATTCACCATCCCAACTCTCTGGTACGGAAATGCTAGTCTTCCTTCTGAACCTGATGAGAATTGAACACAGAAGGTGAAAATACATTTAACAGGTGCCATTAGCACAGCCATTAAGCAAATCCACCAGTTTCATGGGCATCATATCAACATAAGCTTTAGGTTGCATCATACCCTTAATAACAGCTTTGATAGCATTAAACATTGTTTCTAGAGTATCTGGGTTGCTAGACTTTTGGCTCAAGCTCCTGATTATAGCTAATGCTCCATCCCGTCTCACTTCGTCAGCATGCCTGGCCTGTGCTAATACTACTGAAAGAAACTCCATAGCATACTTACTCAAATCAAGCTTAACAGAACTCAAAAGAATTTCAACAGACTCCAGGACAATCTCTGGGTTCCGTTTTAACATTTTAACAGAGGATGGGACCACTGTATTTTGAAAATCTTCATGTGACATTTGCAAGTAAAGTGGAGAAAATGCTTCAGTAAGACTCTTTCCTGGCTTTTCTTTTGCATTTAGTATTGCTTGAACATATATATCAAGAAATGTAGACTGCGACAAGCAAAGAGCTACATTAGAAACTGAGGGGAATAATATAAATATATTTATATTGAATAGCTACAAAAGTTATCAATGAATCTTACCTTGAGTTCTCCAAATAAAGATGGAGACTGACTTGAGAACTTCAGTAACAATAATAATAATTCAGGACTATCCTTGTATGGGATCCGGCCATCTTTCAATTCTTCTATGTAAACTTTAAAGATATTAGGCATCTGGAAATATAGGTAGAAAAGCATAACATTACATTAACTTCTATGCATTTGTATTGAACAGGAGAAAACTAAGAGTCTAAATGGGTCAAATTCATGGAGCAAAACAGGTTACTTTCATAAAAATATTAAAGGTTAAGCTAAACCTGTGAAAATAAATAGAAAAACTTCTTCTCGCAAGCCCTTCGCTCATGAAATGATCCTTGCATAGAGACATTTAGTAACGATGCTTGGGCTGTAGCTACTCTACACAAAGCATTCTTTGAAACTGTGGCAAACTGGCTATTGCTTAAAAGAAGACATGACCAACTAAGAAGTCTGTAGCAGCCTACATGAGACTGAAACTTCAACTGCTTTTCCATATTCTGAACAAGAGCTGCTGCAAAACTTTTCATGAACAATGTTTCCCCTAAAGCTTTCACAATCACATCATCAACAGCTCTCCTTGATCTACGGTCATCATAAATAGGAAGTGTTCTAAAGATTATATCTATCAATGATGATGCCAGGTCCGCAGACATATCTGCAAAGTTCAAAGGAACTGATGAGATTTGTAAACAAAATTCTGCATAGAAAAGATTGTAACCAGGAACAGGACTAATTCCAGAAGGTTATTTGTTCATTAGTACGGTGAAATTTTCATCCATTTCCTCCTCATCACAGCAAAAGACATGAACAGAAAACTAAGACATAACCTATACTTTGTATTAATTTTCACATCATTCATATCTGCAACCCTATCAATCATGAAACACTCCCACGTTATCCAATCAAATGTAATAATAAATTGACAGAATCAATAATATACCGTCCATCATCCATAGATAAGCAATAAAATAAACGTTAGGATTGGATAAGCAGAGTTTGAGGAGAAGAATCCACCAAACCTTTTCTTCTTAACAGATATATAAACCAGTCTAAATTCTAATAAGCAGTAAAATCAGTTGATATTTCTCAATGAAAATGTATGCAAGTGCATTCAAGGAAGTAAAAGAGAGAGCAACACTTGACAATTGCAAATGGCACATGAGGTGTACTGATAAGATCGCTGACCTAAATGATTCAAAATAGATGGTATTTCATCACGGAATATCCGAACTCGTTTGTTGGTGGACGCAGTGGAAACAAATTCAGCAATGGAAATCAGAGTATCCAATGAGTCCGCCATCATTAAACGAGAAGATCTGGATATCCGATTGGAATGCTTAGTTCAGAAGTGAAAGCAAGAACTCCTCATGCACATAACGTTTCACTTCATCTGATGAATAAGTAGGGTTTTAGAAGCCGTTGTTGTATTGCAGGATTGAGATAGTAGAGACTGAAGAGTCACTGAAATGAAGAACACTCTTTTTCGTTCAAGAATTTTTTTTTTTTTTTACAAATGGAGGGTAGCAGACGGTCGTAGAGATTTTCCGACTGATGGGCTTCTTTTTATAAGTCTTTTTTTGTCAGATATAAAAGTCATACAAGGCGGTGGAACAAAGCCCAAAATCAGTTGGCCAAAAAGGCCCAAAATCAGTTTTTGTTTCCATCCTTTAATTTTTGAAACCTTGTTTTCATTTTTACCAAAATATAAATTGGGCTTGTTTGATTTCCATCCTTAAGAATAGTTTTTTAAGATTGTTTTAAGAGTTCAGACAATTTCTAGCGAAGAGGTATGGAAGACTTGGGAGACAATGAGAATGAACAATAGACAATGCATGGAGATTCGAAAGCTTTTGGAGAAGAAAATTCCCTCTAGGACCAAGACAGTTTCTCCGACCACAACAAGCACAACGGGTCACACTAGAAATATATTCTTCTCATGGTGGAAGGACAAAAAGATGAAGAAAAACTACTTTGGTGCCTTCTACCTCAACTCCGGAACGGCCCACTTATTTTTTACCCACCGAGAAGACAGCACGATTCGTATAAGAAGAACTGTTTTCTATGGGATCCGTGAGTGCCTGCTCAACCTCCAGACAAAAGGTATCCAGTCAATCCATGGACATCTACAAAAGGTCTACCCAGAGCTTCTCAACCCATTCTATGGAAACTATAAAGAGGAGACTATAGTTCAGGATATCGCCAACATCTGCCTCGCCAACAACTACATAATCAGTCCAGTGCATCATCAACACCAATTCCAATTTATTTTACGAAACTTTCCCTCACATGTCTACAATTTTAATGTTGTTTAATTCTTAGGCCTTGTTCATTATTAAAAAAAAAAA